>JAODAL010034996.1:0-43496 GCA_025379985.1 Phyllomedusa bahiana | reverse complement strand
CCCAGGTGCGGGACTTTAAGGGGGTGAGTCACAGAATCCCGCCGGTCTTGATTGGCTTCACCTCTGCACAGCCCATGAGGCTATCCCCTTTTCTCCAAGGCTTTGCCCTTTTAACCCATGTGTCGAGCCATTTTATCAATAAAAGCACATTGTTCACCCGAATCCCCCAAAGTTCACTTTGTCCCAAACCGAATTTTTCCCTGAAATTCAAAAACAAATTTCCATTTTGTTAAAATCGATTCGCCCATCTCAAATTTTGATCTTTGCTTCTTCAATCTAAAAATGTAATAACCTCCATTTTACTTTTTGAATTTTAGATTACTGATAGATAATATCCTGCACGATGCAAAACACAAGAAATAAAATTCGAGAGTTTACAAAGCAGGCTTTTTCTCAAAATATTTGGATAATGGGTGTGTGTTCTTTGTTTACAAAGAGTGATCAGAACACCTTTTAACACCATAAGCACATGGGATATTAGGCAAATTTTTTTTTTTTTTTTGCGATCAATGCAATAAAGACCCTTTTGGGATAGCCCAACCGGAAGGCAAAAAACAAAAAGGAAGACAAAATATATCCCACATAAAACATAAGCTTTAATTCCATACTTAAAAAAAATTTTTTTTTAGATAAAATGTAGATAAATAACCCAAAAAGTTTGGGCATCAAGGGGGACATTGCAATATTTTGCTGTAAGAAATAAATAGAGGAAAACCCACTATAAATTCCCTATCAAAAAACCCCAAACCCTGCCCCCTTCCCAAAAAGGGCGGTCCCACAAAGTATAACTATCAAATCGTACAGAAAGAGCCTATTCTTAGATATAGAAAGGACAAGGTATATACAAAACATCTTTAACAGTACAAAAATGCCCATTTTTTATAGGGAATTTTTAGTGGTTTTTCCTCTATTTATTTTCAGCTTATTGCTTATTTTCAAAGTCGCCTTGACCTGAATTTTTTGGATTTTTGATCTCTTGGTGATCAAAAATTTTTTTTTTTAAAAAAGGAAAAAAAAACCCGAAAAAAACCAAAAACGTTATAAAACTGATTTATTGTCCCCCCTGCAAAAGTGCTGAAAAAGCGGCCATTTTTTGCACGTTTTGTGGTTTTTTTTGGGGGTTTTTTTTGCTATTTTTTTGCGCGTTTGTTGCCACTTTTTTTTTTTTGCTATGTATTTCTGCATAGAACACAACAAAAAAAGTCTGCCGTTTTGCATAGACTCCAATAGTAAATTTTCTGCCCTGCTCAGTCGTGTTTTGCACCGTTCTGTGGAGACAGCAGGACATTTTTACTATTGAAGTCTGAGACATCTTTTCACTCATTTTTTCAGGTTTTTATAAAACAAAAAAAAGTGAAAAAAATTTATGTTTTTTTTATCGTGGAGACATACCCAAAATAAAAAAATTTTTGTTGTCTCCACAGAACGTTTTTTTTTGCTCGTTTTTGTCTGGTGTTTTTTTTCAAATGTTGCAGAAATGAAAAGAAAGGGCAGAAAATTTATATTAAAATTTTGAAACCATTGGTCGGTTTTAGGGGTTTTTTTTGCGGTTTTTTTGGGGTTCGCAAAAAAAGCCCCCGGTGTTTAACAAGGATATGGGTTTTGCAACATTAAAAACTGTCCAAAAAAATAAAACCACCCCAAAAAATCATCAGAAATCAGCTACTTTTTGGGCAAAAAAATGACGTTCAAAGCTTTTTTGGGTTTTGTCTTGCTGTGTAACTAGCCTAAAGCATATATAGAAACGTGACAAAAATGACATATTTTATTCAATGAACCGTAAGACTCCCTCATTGTCCAGCCAGAAAGTTGGGAGTTTTGTCTTTCTCTTATCTTGCTTTTTACTCATAACATATTTCATTATAATGTATGCATGTATCTGCACTAATGGCAACACAACGCCAGAAATGCTGAGTATGTAGCTTGGCGAAGGGACTATGGGTCTCATTTTTTGACAGGGGTGCTGGGCTTATAAAGGTTGTAACATTTTGGCCCTCATTTATCTAGCAGTAAAACTGTACTTGTTGTCCATAACAACCAGCTTTCATTTCTAATACTGCTATTTAACAATGGAAGCTGAGTTCCAGGGCTGGGATGACAGGTCGGTGAAGGTAGGGGACAGTCTTGGGTAGGAAAGGGGTGCCAGGAGGCATGGAGTGGGCTGAAATTTCCATTGGAGGCACTTTATGCCTTATTTGCCTAGGGCACCAGAATACCTTGTCCCAGTCCTGTTGAGCTCTGATTGGTTGCCATGGGCAACAAGGACAGTCTAGGCTGTTTTATACCAGGCATCCTCAAACTGCGGCCCTCCAGCTGTTGGGAAGCTACAACTCCCATCATGCGTTTATATCACCTATAACAGTGAGAATGATGGGAGTTGTAGTTTCCCAACAGCTGAAGGGCCGCAGTTTGAGGATGCCTGTTTTATATAGGCTGTACTTAGCTTTGTGCAATCTGTGCCACTGGGTGAAATCTTCAGTAACCTGCAGGGGGTGCAGACAGAGATTGTGCTTTATCTAGGTGCTGTGCCTATGCTATTACTATTATCTGAGCTAAGGATAGGATATCATTGACACAACATGCTTAATGGAGAACAGGGGCATAACTATAGTACATACAAACCCTCCTGTTCTGGATACTCTTAGAAATCGGGAGAGGTGAGGATTATGTAGATCTGGGGCACCACTTAAAGGAGTGTTATCGTTTGAGTTGTTTGGGCTGTTCAGCTAATTTTCTCAGATTGAGTTTGAAATCCAGGGGCGTGTTCTTTCTCTCAGCAGGCGTGTCTCCCCTCCCACGAGGCGTGTCTCTCTTCACTGAAGAACTGTGACATCATCATTTTGTTTGAAGCAGGGGATGCAGAGGGTTGTCTGGATATAACAGCTCTGTAGCCTCCTGCATGCTTATGTCTGCAGCCTTGAGGCTCCAAACTCCAGCAAGCACTTGTCATATGTCTTAGTTTACACACAAATTACGCTGAAAGCCAGCAGCTTTAACTTCTAGTGTTGTTCACCCAAATTGTACTGACAACAGGCAGAGACCTTTACTCAACTACAAGGACAAATGTCAGCTTCAAGTAAAGATCTCTGCTTCCTGTCAGTGACATGTGAGTGAAAACAATGGAGGGAGAAGCAAATCAGCTTTGACAGAAGGCCCTGCTCAGCTTGTAACTAACTTGGGCTGGTGGTGCAGAGGTAGACCAGCAGTGATAGAGTATTGTTTTTTACAACAAAGGGGTTTCGAGTTCTAGTCCCCTCACAGAGTATATTTCCCCCCCCCACTAAATTCTACACATATGTAGAGAGACCTAAAATATATATGTCAATCTCTATAATGATATACATACACATACATAGCTCCCCTATATCATGTCTCATCCCCCAGAATATATGCATTGTATCACATATGTTGGAAGTGCTTGGTGTGACTACTGTGACAATGGGACACTATTTAGGGGAGCTTTGTGTTGGTATATGAATAAAATTATAGATGTCTACACATATATTTTCATATCTTTACATGTGTACAATTTATAAAAAAAAAAAAAATACTGAGGGGATTTAAATCCTAATTTTTATCTTGTAGGTGATCCCCAAAGCACTGCACTATTCAACCCTTATGCAGACACAGGTTGTCTTATGTTCTACACTAAAAATTGGGGACTTATAAGGAGGGGGGGCTGCATTACCCGTGGGGAACGAACCCCCTTTTTAAAATTAGCAGCTTAAGGAGGGGCCCTTGGGGGGTGAAAAAACCCTCTTGGCAAAAACCCTTTTAAACCCCAGTCATTCCCCAGATCATAAAATAGAGGGGAGATTAATAGAGCCAGCAGCCCTTGGGTTTTCATATAAATTTTAACAGTAGAGGGGAGTAACACAGAGTGTGCAGGGAAAAACAAGCAGGGGGCGTGGCCGCGGCGTTTCCTTTTAAAGGGGGTTTTTCCCCAAAGGGGCTGAATAAAATGTCACCACCCAAATAAGTGCAGGGGGATGTTAGGGAATTGCCAGGGGGGTTCCGCCCAGCAACAGAGCAACAGCAGAAAAAAAATACAGATTTAAAGAAGTGATATTGCTAAACAAATGACAGGGTAATGAAAACCCAAATTTCAAAAGTGTTTTTTTTACTGTCCCCCTAATCTGAACAGATCTTTGTAAAGATAAAACCCCCTTTTAAACTTTAGAATCAAAATAAAAGGTTTTTAGGTACGACCTGGTCAAGGAGATACATTTTTTGGCATATCGCTAGGCTATGCCATCATTTGGGGATGGGGTGTGTTTCCACCTTTGGACCCCGCATTATTTTGGGAAAGTGCCCAAAAAATCTCCCTTTGTTCTATTGGAGTTTAAAAATAGGTGAACCCTTGGTTCAGTTGTACTCGGACTGTAGAAAAGAATGGATTAATTTCAATGGACCCCATCTTCATTTCGAATGGAGAATTTTGGGGGCCGGTTCCCGAGATAGAGAGCTCCCAAAGGGGGCCCCTTTATGACCTTTATGTTATTTTATTGGACACCCTCAAAGTGGAGTATGAAACCCCCGTAACCCCCTTTAAGTGTTGCACTTTTCAGATTTTAGTTTTTTATGTTTTTCTCCCCGCCTTTGAGACTAAATTTTTTATTTTCGTTGCATGTGATATGAGGGCTTGTGCTTTGTGGGACAATATGTTCTTTTTAATGGTGCCATTGACTGTACCATGTAATGTATTGGGAAAACAAAACCAAATTCTATGTGGGGTGGAATGTGAAAGAAAACATAATTGTACTATTTTTACGGGGGTTCATTGTTCAGTATTAATGTCTATATTCTGCAGGTTGTTATGATTCCCATGATACCAAATTTGCAGAGTTTTTATTATGTTTTCGTACTTTAAAAAAATAAAAACCTCTTATTTCTTAAATTTTTGTGGCAGCGCCATTTTCCACAACCCATAATTTCCTCTAACTATAAGTGATCGCTCATTTTTTACGGATTGAAGTGCACTTTTTTTGGTACCATTTTGGAATATGTCCAACCTTTTGATCACTTTTTATTCCAATATTTTGGGAATGTGAAGTGACCAAAAAACCCCCACAGTTTTAGCGTTTGGAAATTTTTTTTCTTCTATGTTGTTCAGCGAACAGGGTAAATGATTTTATATTTTAACAGTTTGGACTTTTACAGATGCGGTGATACCGATTATGAGTAATCTTTTAATTTTTTCCATGATTTTTATAAGGCAGGTGGTACTGGTATCTGGTTTTCTGTTCCTAAAAGCAGCAGACGCTCACTGTTACCATCAACAAAAATATCTCTGTATTGGGAAATATACTTATTAAATTGGATCTACAATTGTTTCTCAGATGTTTGCAGAAGACAGGGTGCCTAGACCGGACGCCACTGTCTAGATTGATGTGGTCACAGAGTATACTGTGCAGGAATAATGACCGTGTGTTATATTCCAATTATAGCAGGGTATAGCAGGGTAAGTCAGCCTGACAAAACAGTATTTTGGATCATTTACACTGATATATTCAGAAAGCACTTCATTATTAGATTGCTGTATTTTTGGAAATTTTTGATTTAGCTAAATAATTAGAAAGATATTTAATTTTAACATATATCAAAATAATAGGTGATAAATGTCCAATCGCTGGGGGTCAAACCGCCGGGACGTCCCCATTCCTGCTTACACCGCTAGGGCAGTAAAGAAGTTCTTGAATGGAGCAATTGTCAAACATGTACACTGTTGCTTTGCTCAAAGTCTATGGAACCAAGTGTAAAAAACAGTGTAAAACCTTACATATGAATCACTATGCAGATATACTGTACATTTATATAGACACAATGTACAGATATATATAATGCTTAGCATTAATGCATATCTGTAGAGTGTTTTGTGTCTATGTAAATGTATACCTGTAAAGTGATTCATATATAATGTTTTACAGTGTTTTACAGTCTCATAGACTTTGAGCAAAGCAGCAGTGTACATATTTGACCATGTATATCATATCATATCTATATACTGTATGTATAGTTTGATTGTGGTACCTTGTTACAAACCGGGCTCTAGAATGGTACTTGTGCTAGTTCTGGCACTGTATCCATACGCTAAAAACTGTCTACAGCTTTGCAAACCAATATTCTATTCTTTCATTGCTTGTTCAATGAAAAATGAAGTCACTTTACAATAGGTATCATAGAAACATAGTAGATAAGGTTGAAAACAGACACAGGTCTATCAAGTCCAACCTATATAAAACTATAGTTGTAATAGCCGGGAGTAGGGGGCAGAGGAGAGGACAAGAGGAGTTGTAGTTACAAGTCATCACCCACTGTTGTCACGGCAGCTCCAACTCCACTCATTCCTCTTATGTTCCGTTTCGGGACCAAAACAGTCAAAAAGGTGGGGGACCTGCAAGGTGGAGTAGATGGCAATACTCTTACCCCCAGGGGCGCGCTCCACGATGGTGATGGTCCTCTCCTGCTGCATTGATGTTGCGGCGTTGTAGCGAGGCGCCCATGATGTTGTGCAGGTAAAGCAGGAGGCAGACAAAGGGTTAACATTTGAAAACAATAACTTGTCCCTTTTATTTACCAGCAAAATGTTGTACATGGTATTCCTTTCTTTCAGTTACATACAGTCCTTCCTCAACTTATGTTGCAGCTAGCAGCCAATAGAGTTTCCCTTATTGGTACTGCAAGGAGAATTCCAACCATAGGAGAAATGACAACCTGTAGCAACTTCCAGCTTTGACAACAAGGGCATAGCAGAGCAACCCCAAGATAATTAAATCTAGATGGGCCAGGCAGGAGGCAACAATCTGGAAACCATCCATCCCTTATTAGGATGTAGTCTTGGTACTGCAAAGAGTCTTCCAACCCCAGGAGAAGTGACTTCGTATAGCAACTTCCAGCTTTGAATGAAATCTAGATGGGCCAGGCAAGATGCAACAATCTGGACACTATCTGTTCCTTGTTCGGATGTAGTCTTGATACTACAAGGAGTCTTCCAACCCCAGGAGAAGTTACATCCTATATCAACTTCAGCTTTGATAACAAGGGGATAGCGGAGCAAGCCCAAGAGAATTAATTCCCAAAGGGCCCCGGCCAAAAGGTAAACAATCCCGGACACTACTTTTCCTTGTTTCGAATGTAGTCTTTTAGAAAGGAGGGGTCTTCCAAACCCCAGGAAAGGTCATCCTAACAACTTCAGCGACAACAGGGAGACGGGAAGCCAGAGTTTTGTGGGAGGGCCAGAGTAAAAAGGACTACTTGTCCTTGTTCGATTAGGGCCTTTACTGAGGAGTTTCAACCCGGCTGTTGCTCCGTTTGAATTAATTAGAGGCCAGGGCCAGAGGCAACAATCTGGACACTAAGAGCTCGTTCACACAGCTGATTTGGGCTGCAGTACGGCTGCAATCCGTCCCTGCCATTACGCAATCCACAGTTCTCATAGAGAACTATGGATTTCGTCTCTCCTCCCCGTTAGGCGAATACGCAGAGGGGGGAGAAAGTGACATGCACATTATTTACGGGTGTACGGGGGCCGTGAATAATGCGATGTCTTGGGGCCGGCGAGCGCCACCCGCTTTGGGGCCACCCCTCCCCGAAATCCGTCCCCGCAACTACGCCGGTAATAAGCCGTGTGAACTAGCCCTATCTGTTCCGCAGGCCAGGCGCGGGACTCACTACTGAACTGTGTCTTATGTACACACCTCAGTGTACGTGTCCAAGAGATCCTCCATGCTCAGCTAGGCAGCAACTCTCTCCATCAAGTTCTTTAGTCACTCGCAGGAATCCACGACCAGTAACTAGAGCTATGGGGCCTTACCAGCTGTAGTCTGGCAGAATCCCAGGCTTCCAAGGGTTGTCTTCCCCGTCATCTTCTCCTGTGATCTGACAAAGGTTTGGGCCACAGGTCTAACTGCACAACACTCAACATTTTTAACACATCTAAGACAAATTTATATGCTTTTTGGGGTGCCCACTCCTACCTACCCCTCCCAACTAAGTTACCATAACAATTTTTCTTACCCCTCCCTCCCGGTAGCATGGCTAATACATTTATAGACAGCAATATTATCATCATGACTTAGCACATCTCAGTCTTTCACGTACAGTTACATATCATCACCATTATCTTATTTTGTATAACAACTGTAATCAATCACAATGCAAAATAGCATTTTAGTGCATTTACTGTAGTGCAGCATATAATCATACCTGCAATACTTACAAGGGTTAAGGCTATGTTCACACGGCTTAAAATGGGACGTATCTTGCCCTGTATTTCGTGCCGTACTGCGTCTCTTCTCCCCGTTTGCACAATACGGAGAGCGGGGAGATAAGTGACATGTCAATTATTTATGGCGTATACGCCGTGAATAATGAATGTCTATGGGGCCGGCGGGCTGCCGCGCCCCCGCTCTCGAGCACACGGCGAAATACACCCCGCAATTATGCCGTGTGAACATAGCCTAACAGGTGCAAAAGGGGGGTACAATCCTGTACACCACACAGTGTTTATCCAGAAGAAAGCAAAAACTCCTATGAGGCAGATAACAGGGGCGTAGCTATAGGGGGTACAGCGGTAGCAGTTGCTACCGGTCCCTGCAGCCTGAGGAGGCCCAAAAGCCCCTTTGACACATAAGAAGACACCAGTATTGTAAATGAAGCATGGTAGCTGGGGGCCCCATTTAACTTTTTGCACCAGGGTCCAATAGCTTGAAGTTACGCCTCTGGTAGATAGCAGTTGCCCCATACAAGAGGAAACATTCCTTCATGACTTCAAATCTGTAATCAGAATAAATCCCTAGTCCCCATCACCTGTGATATTATTTTTTCAAGAAAGACATCTAAGCCCTTCTTGAATTTGTTCAACCGCTCGATCATCATAACCCCTTGTGGCAGCAACTTCCATAGTGTCACTGCTCTTGCAGTAAAGATTTCTCATCTGTGATGATGAAATCATCTTTCTTCTAGATGTAGAGAAGACCCCCTTGTCGTTCTTACAGGCCGAGGTGTAAACAAATCCTACAAAAGATCTGTTAATTAATGTCCTACTATTTTGTTACTACCGCTTTTATGCAGACCTATGTGTTTCCATGGTTACAGACTACAAGCAAATTCAATGTAGTCTGATCTTGCAGCCATATTTCCTCCTTTATGTCCTCTTCTTCTGATTAAAGGGGTTGTCTCACTACATTGATTCCTCTTACCTCATTCCTGTTTTCTTTAGAATTCAGGGGTGTGTTTACAGGCTTACAGGCAGTAGCAGCCTATCAGTAGAGATTGAACAGAACTGTAGCTATAGTGGCCTGAGGAGCTGATGCAGCCCATACAAGAGGGGATATCTAGAAATAGGTAGGACACTGTTAATGGACACATATTGCAAAGTGACTTGTTTTTGTAAGATCTTTAACATAAAAAGCAATTATTGTAGTGAGACAACCCCTTTAACATATCAAAAGTATTTTAACAGCAAATAGCAGGCAGATGGAAGTGTATAGAGTACGAGCCCTCAGGATTAAACTACTCTGAAAATGTAATGTAAATTTTAAATCATATTCTGTTTCTTACAGGAGTTAAGAAGTATATTAAAGGGGTTTTGCCAAGAAGTGATTTCCTCAGCTAACAGGCTGAACTTGAGCTTTGAAAAGAGGGCTGTTGTGTTTCTGTGTTTAAATAAAACAAATACCTCCTCTGTGATGTCATCGCCCCCGAGGCTCAATCTCTGTAGTTGAGCAATCATTGTTTTGCTAAATCACAGAGAATAACTATTGTGCACTAGTTAATGGGTTTTGTTTTCTCCCACTTATCTGCTCAGGAGAGAAGATTAGCTCCGGGCAGGCAGGTTTCTTTCATTCCTTCACAAACCGCTGGACTCCGAGAAGAAGAAGGGCTGAGCAGTGAGCCAAGGGAGCGTCTGCATTAATACTCAGATAATTACATTACAACCAGTGGATTCTCTATACAGGAGACATAGGATAATTTTTCCCCAGCCCCTTCAAAGCTGCAGGGGGTGGGGGAAGAAGAAGGGCTGAGCAGGGAGCGTCTGCAATCTTTACTTTGATGATTACATTACAACCAGTGGATTCTCTATACAGGAGATAAACCACGCAAATGCGGTCAGATCAGCTCCTGTCAGTGTCCTGGTTGTGTCTAATGTAAACTGTCAGGAAACTAAGGGCATCTTAGTCAGGCTGTAGATCTCACAGGCTTGCCTTTTTGTAATCACATATATTTAGAAAAGTGATTAAATGCCCATTTTGGAGGATCTCATGTCAACATTAGATCGTGGCAAAACCCCTTTAATGCCGTTACCATCTTCCCACATACTTTTGTAAAATAGTCCAAAGCCAATGACTTGATATTAGTGTCACTGGCCTTATCACTTCTGTGTTACATTTAAGATTTGATTAACCGCATGGCCCCCTAAGTGCAGCAAGTCTGAACCTTTAATTGCATTAGATGCATAATCAATGTGTATCCTGATATTGATCCAACACAAGCTGCATAGGAACTAAATTATATTAGGATGTATTTGCAAATGCATTTTATCTTGTGTAATCAGTTTTAGCTTTTGGGCACGATGCATATATTCTCTGATGAGAAGAAACTCTTGTTTATTAGGTTAGTGTTATATTCATGGCTATTATTGTACACTGAAGTACAACCACACAATCTAATAACACTGATAACGTCTCCTTATTTCACTCATTATACAAAGTAGATACTGCATGCGCCACCTTCTATAAGAGATATATATGAAACTTAAATGTTTTTATTTTTTTAATAAGCCAAGCTTATTAAAGCTAGTGTCAAAGCCACTTTTAAATTGTGTGGTTTTATGCAATTTTTTTGTATTGTTTTAATAGCCACCACATGAATGTTAAAGACATTTTGCCGTGTTTTGTCCAGCTTCAGCTTTCAGTGTGCTCAAAATGGGGTGTGTTTGATTTGTTCGAACTGCATATCATGTGACCCAGCAGGCTGATGTCACCATCGCTTTCCCTACAGTGTGCTCACTCTAGTCAAACAAATGTCTGTTTATGTAAAAAGCTGTGAGTGGTTACAATGTAGCTGAGTGGTTAGCACTTCTGCCTTTCAACATAGCGTTCCTAGGTTCAAATCACTGCAGTAGCCAAATCTGGGATTTTGTTTGCCTCAGTGCACATACCTGATTGAGGTTTCTTTTTATTTATTTGCACTGTTTGATTAATTACTAAGGAGTATAAAGGACAGGATTATAATGACAGCACTTGGAGCTGAGATTGAACACTCGCTCAGCAGTGAGTGTGTGTGATTACAAAGCAGGGACGAGACTGTCAGTAGCTGCCTGAGAGGAGAGATGATGTCTAAGCATGTGCAGCCAGGACTGAGGAGCTGTCGTCCCTGGAGGTGTCCCCATTGGAGATGAGCTGTAAACAATGGATCACTAAAGGAGCAGCTAAGACAAAAATAGTACCGAATTTTTAATAATGATGAATGGTGCAAATATTTCTTTTTTAATTTTCAAGCTTCACACATTCAGTTTTACTTGGTGGTAAAACCCCTTTAAAAGACATATTCTTTCACTGTAATACTCATTGATGCGCAGATTCAGGTTGGGACGAACCATATTTCAAGAAACCAATCAACAGTCTGTTGGAAAATCCGGAAACCAATTGGAAACTTGCCAGTCAAACAGGAAATTTGCCAAACAGCAAGTTGCCTATTTGTTGCTCAAAATTCATGTCTGAAAATTTGTAACACTGTTCACTGACTATCCTAAAATAGGGATCAATATCAGGGTCCAACTCATAGCATCTCTGGTGATTAACTGAATTGAATAGGCTGGGGCAATCCCATGAGCACCAGGCACTATGCTATGAAATTGGTAATAGTAGTGTCTGGTATTGCAGCTCTGTATTAGTTACTTGTATTGACTGAACTGCAGTCAGCAATGGGAAGCCAGACTACCACTGGTAAGAAAGATGGTCTATTCTATAAAGGTTGGGAATCAACATCATAGTTAAAAAAATAAAAAAAAATAAAAATAAATCCTTAAATGTTTCACAGCTGTGCATGTGTATTTGTCTTAGATAGGATAAAGGTTTTAGCATCTTACTACAGGATATGTTGGTATCATATTTCATATAATAATGGAAAAAAAACCTTCATATTGATGCAACAATCAGTACTGTGCAAAAGTTTAAGGCAGGTGTGGAAAAAAATGCTGCAAAGTAAGAATACTTTCAAATAAAGAAGTGTTATTAGTTTATTTTTATCAGTGAACACAATGTAAACTGAATGAACAAAAAAGAAATCAGAATTAAATCAGTACAGCATTTGACCGCTCTTTGCCTTAGTCCTGGAAGTGATGATTTGGCCTCAAATAGCCCTGATATCATTATCATCCAGTCTGTCTGGGATTAGACAGAAGGATCTTAGCAGCTACATCTACAAAATGTCTGTGTTTACTTCTCCAATATGCTTGGAACAACCTCCCTGTCGAGTTCCTTCACTGTGCACAAGTACCTAGAGGAACTGATGCTATTGTGAAGGCAAAGGTCAGTCACACCAAATATTGCTTTCAATCAGATTTCTCTTTTGTTATTTCACTTATCATTTTGTAAATTGATAAAAATAAACTATAACACTTCTACTTTAGAAAGCATTATTCCTTTGCTGTAATTTTAACCCACCTACAGAAAATAAATTGTAAGGGTGCTTTCACACAGTGTGCTTTTGATGCATTTTTTTGCAGAAATGCACAGCAGTAAAGGCAGTTTAATGCTGTGCATTTCTGCAAAAAAAACCAACAAAAAACAAAATGCACCAAAAATGTCCTGTGTGAAAGCACCTTAAAGGTGCTTTACTATTATTATTTTTATTATTTATTTTGGAGTGCCCTTGATTCCAGGGCGCTGTACATTTCAGGCGGGTACATAAATAACATTGGTCAAACAATTACAAAGTGACAATAAGTGACTAACAACTGGTACGGAGAGAGAGAGGTCCCTGCCCGTGAGGGCTTACAATCTACAGGGAAGAGACAGAAGGTGAGGGGCAGACATGTTTGTGGGGCGGAGCAGAACAACATGGTTAATGTTGGTTATAGGCAATCCTGAAGACATGGGTTTTCAGGTTGCTTTTGAGGCTAGTGAGAGAGGGGGAGAGTCTGATGTGTTGGGGCAGTGAGTTCCAAAGTGTGGGGAAAGCACGAAAGAAGTCTTGGAGACGGTTATGTGAGGAGGTGATAAAAGGAGAGCAGAGGAGAAGATCCTGTGAGGAGCGGAGGTTGCATGAGGGGAGGTATTTAGAGATTAAGGCAGAGATGTATGGAGGGGAGAGGTTATGGAGAGCATTGTAGGTCAAAGTTGCTAGCTTGAACTGGATTCGCTGGGCAATGGGAAGCCAGTGAAGGGATCGGCAGAGGGGAGAGGCAGGGGAGTAGCGAGGAGAGAGGTGAATCAGACGGGCGGCAGAGTTAAGGATGGTTTGGAGGGGAGCAAGGGTGCTAGCTGGGAGGCTTTCACACAGTACATGTTTTTGGTGTGTTTTTGATGCGTTTTTCGGATACATTTTTGTGCAGAAAGACACAGCAATTAATGCTGTACATTACTGCACAAAAACCGAAACAAAATGCACCTGCGTGTGAATGCACCCTAGGGACAATTGAATAATCTAGCACTGGTGATGCAAAACGGTCTTACCATTCAATGCTGAATAAGATGCAGATGGCACGATGATGTCATCATACCCCCTGCATCCTACCAAATAAGCCAGACATGGACAGAAGAGGTCAAACTGGTTTGTGGGTGGACAAAGTGAGAACAGGTAAGTATGTTTTACTTTAGCACTCAGGATCACTTATTTTCAGGGAACAAGAGGATCGTACTGTATTTCAGGGGACACAATTTACATTGCAATTGATTTCAGTGTGGCACGGTGGGGATTATCATTTATTTTAGTATGCATTACCTTTTCTTGGCATTTAGTATGCTTTATGATCTGCATGACACCACAGGTGTCCATCATGCACCCCCACTTTTACACATATTTTAATATCTTCTGCACTTAAAAGGGTTTTCTCACCATTCAGCGCCTGCTCTTCCCCTGAGCTTCAGGCTCCTACTTCTTGGTCAAGCAGTGGGTGGGTCTAACGTGCAGAGTGAAGTAGTCGGTAACCCAGAGAAACTTGTATGAACAAGTCAGAGATAAGAATTGCTACAGCTCTGAAATTAAACAAAATCAGAGCAGCAATATATTTGGTAATGGTCTTTATTTACCTTTGCCTACATGTTTACAGCTAATTAATGTGATGGGAATATCCCTTTAAGTAAACTATAATATCTATATACGTACAAATTGTGGGTATGCCTGTTAGTCCTGAATTCCCAAGTTCTGCAGTAAAATGCTATGGAAGGTCAAGCTGTTCCTTGGTCTTGGAAGAGGTAACCAACCCTGCCATTAATACAGTATGTCATAGTTGGTTATAGAATAGTTATAGAACTGGCATTGGAATCTGAAACTTCAAGTTGCACCTCTAATAGTATGAGATGGAGCATGCCATGATTTTAAAGGTATATTATAGTCAATTCCTGGCTCCATATTTGATCAGTATAACATGAGTCCTGTCATGTCTGTGATCCTTTACTTATAAGAACCACAATGCTTTTTTGATTTATTTTAAAATGAGCTACATTAGTAAAGATGTCTATTGTATTTTCCCAGAAACGATCCTGTGCTGTGAGTTCAATGTGGACACTTGCACGTGGACCTCAGAGCCATCAATTGGACACATCCCCTGGAGACATACACGTGAAGAGAGCACACGAGACATTGCATCTATGCAGAACAACAGAGGTAATTACAAAAGCAATAAAAACATGAATAAAACATCATTTACATCAAGCAGTCAGGATGTATAAAAATAATTGTTTTTTGAAGCAGAAAATATGTGAGATTTATCTGTTCCTACAATTTGTGAGATAAAATAATGCATTTTAGAAATCAGAAATAATTGCCTAATAGGAACATGCAGAAATGTCTAATTATATTTGCATAACACCTGCAGCGGCTCAGGTCACATAATGAAAAGTTACTGCTGAGAACTGTACTAAATTTTATTGTAATTTTCTCTTTCACATTTTCTATTATGTTTATTGAACTTTATAGCGGCGGTGATTGCTTATGTTTAATGTAGAGGGACGTGTACACGAATTAAAACCGGTGCTATGTTTCTGTAGAATTTGCCGTCCACCTAATGCAAAATATAGAAATTCTGTGATGTGAATTCTAATCAGCCATCTCATTTACTTCTCTCAAGCAATATGACCCAAAGTATACCCCACTTAGGGGTTTAAATTCAGCTTTCTAGGTCCATGAATTATTGCTGCATGACTAGAGACAGACACAGCGGCCACATAGAATATCTTGAATGAAGAGTCTTTGCACCTCCGTCCATCATTACCAAGGGGGCAAAATTAAAGTGGCAGGATAATGGGCAAGGGTGAAAGAAAAATTATCAGGAGATCTGTGGTGGTTAAAGGGTGAAGACAATAGGAGGCAGAATTTTTTTGGCTGTGGGGGAGAGGTCTGAGGGAATAGAAAGTGGCAGAGAAGGTGAGAAAGCCAGATGGGTCTATGCAACTTGACAGGGGCTCTATGGGGGGATGAACTAGTGCATGGACTCTATGGGGGGCATATGAGGCAACATAAAGAAAATCATTCCACTTAACCTAGTGCCTGCTGGGTACTGCTTCTGGCTTCAGCAGGTTTTGAGATGTCCCACCACCGGAGGTCCACCTCCTTCTCTCATGCAGAACTCATATCACCTGTGTAGCCCTCAAACCATATCCAAATATTAGTTCAACCTAAAAGAAATCCATAAATTAATTCAGACCCCAGACCACACCCCTTAAATTTATCTGACCCCAAAATAAGAGCCTCCCCAACAAAATAAAATGGAGACCACGGATCAGTCCCCTATGTGTTTATATCTCCCAAGTTCCAACTCAAGCTCCTGATGCAAAAGTTTTGTTCAGTTATGCAGTAGCAGTGTCTTCTTGCTTTAAAGACTCAAGTGGCCATACTAGTTTCTTCTCCAGGCTGATACATTGATCTTGGAGTTGAATGTCTCAGCAGTGAGATTTTTACTGTTGCAGCCTGTGAACCTGAGGCACAGGGATCTGGAGTCACTCATGAGGGACATAAGGTTAAAAAAACACTGTCTACGCATGTACATTTTGCATCACAAGGCCTATAAAGAGGGGCACTGTCATTTTTTTTTTTTTTTTTTTATATGATACCATTATTTTGTGAAACAGCAGATTCAAACATACCCTAATCCTACTGGGAGATGTTGTTTCACATAACCTTGACTTGCTAATTGATCAAGGAGGCATTCAAACTTCTAAGACCCCCACCATTAATGAGATCGAGAGTGATGGGCAAGTAGCCATTTTTTCTAGCCAAGAAGAGTTGGCCGAGGAGCAATGTGATTCTCTCTGTTGACAGCTAACTTGACCATCTCAACACTGTTGTTATGAAGCCTATCTTTAGTAATGATATGAAGAATCCAGAAGATTCTTAATAATCTCTTCTTTGTTTGGTAAATGTTTAAAAATGCATACAATGTGGCTGGCATACACTGCAGGTAGGATGCTTACACGTTTCAAGTCCAATATGGTCTCTTCATCACAGATGCAGTGGTTAAATGACCTATAGCTGCGTCATCTCTGATTCCGTCTGCTGAAGACAGGTGCCAGCTGTTAGTTACATGTTTATAGAGAAAACTCAGCTCCTAAACCTGCTCCATACTACAACTTTTTTAAATTAAATTTAAATCATTTAATTTTATACAGTTTGATAATTATCAGAAATTACTTTTTATTATTGTACTGTTGTAAGTTGAGAAATATTGGACTTTTTTTTGCCCTACTGGCAAATCTAGCTCCACTTCGACTCCTCAGGCTCAGGCAGAGCACATTGACATAGGTCTGCCTGTCAGAGCAGTAATGCGCCTAGTTTTGCCGAGCCACATTCATATATGTGTATAATACTACGAGTGTGGTGCGACAAACCTCCATATAGCCCCCAGAACGCCCCCTCATGTTAGGTGCATTAGAAAGTGTTGAGTCTTACGAACAAAGCGCCTAACACATTCATTAGGTTCATTAGACATTGTAGCCGGCTCAGTTAGGTGCATTGTACGGCAGAAAAAGGGTGATAAACCCTTTCATACATGACGCCCTTAAAATTTCATATGATTGTAACAGTTGTATATCTTAAATGTTAAAGGAGTGTTCCAGGATCTGAGAATACTTGTTGCTCTGTTGGGTCATGAGTAAAAACAGAAGAAAAAACTTACCTCCTGGACACTTCCGTTCAGTCCTGCCGGCCGTCCCGGTGATCTCCATCTTCATTCACGTGACAGCTGCAACCAAATACAGTGTTCACGAGCTGGTGGCCTGTGATTGGCTGCACCTGTCACGTGAGCGATGATGGTTTACTGCTACTTCTGGGATGTACGGACCGGCTGTCTTTTTTTCTATTTTTACTCATGACCCGACAGACCAACGAGCATTTTTAGATCCTGGAATACCCCTTTAAAGTCTACGTACACTTTGTACTGATATTTTTTATTGTTTATTTAGAAAGTTACATAATTTTGTAGTAAAAAAAAAGTCTTCACTACCCTTTTGCTCTTATGGTGATTGTGTAAGTCCTCCAACTAGCGGCCAGTACTGCTGAATCTCAAAACAAATCCTTCAAAATACAGCACCTGCTTCTCAGTGGCTCTCTGTTTTTCTAATTTTCCCCTATCTTTTTTTTTTTCAAAATGAATTAGAATTAGTAAGCTATAGCAGTAGGAGGGGAAAGAGGTTGTACATGGCAGATCAGAGCATAGCGATGAGAAAGAGCATCCAAAGAGGGCAGCTAACGCACACTGTAGATGAGGAGCAAAGCACACACAAGGTAGTCTGCAGGAAGAATGTGTTTTTTTGGGGGTAAATCTACACTGTGTACAAGTGTAGAGAGAAAGCAGAGCACAGTCTAGACATCTAGACACACCCAGCTCACATCTTGCATGTGTTACTAGGAGCAGGCTGCAAACTGAATATTAGGGGATATGAAAATTAATGCTAGAAGATTGTAGACTAAGATTTAGTGCTTTACTTTAATTTTTTTACTCACAGTAACCAATAACATATGTAAACCTAATATTTTCCATGTCAGAGGTGGCCTTAGCCTTTAAGGCTGTAGGATTCTAGACATCAGACAGCAGAAGACCTTCTTAGACATTGTTATAAATAGATCCAGCTGGGGTGTGGTTAATCTGACCCTTCCACCAGTGCTACTAGATGCACTATTGATTACCCCAGTGACAGGATGGGTCAGAAAGCTTCATTCTAAATAATGGACTTTGTCCCAGCGGTCATTTTTATCAGCATTTCAGCCTAGGATGCAGCTTTTTTTATCCTCTATCAGCTAAAGGTTATTTCTATTAGCATAGTATGTAATTTCACATTACTGCTGGGACCTACGCACCAGAAGTATAATCTCCCCATACATGTCAGAATTCAGAGAGAAAAGGCTGAAGATTGATCTTTGACATTTGTAGAACTAGAATCATTGCGTTAAGCAGAACACAAAGGTCTGCTGCGGGGAACGGGGAAGTTTGTTTTGCCAGACATCTCTCATGCTACTGTAAAGCAATAAGAGTAAACTCTGCTTATCCCGAAAGGAAGCAGGTAATTGTGATATAAGTGCTGTAATGTAAATATAAAAAATGAAAAATGTATGAGGAGCCCATTTTGTCTTTTTTATTACTGTGCTGTTTCATGATGACTAAAGTTCTTATCGGAAAATAAGTTGCTTACGAAATAGTAATTTCTGACCAAAAACTATTTGATGAACAAAGACTTCGCAGCTGCAATTTTTTAAAACAATGGCATTGATTCTAATTGCTCTAGTAAAAGATGGATTCCATTGTTGTAAACCCTTACGGCAGATATGGCCTTTTAGATCAACGTGTATAAAAAATATCACTAGGTCTTCTTTTCAGGACTTAATGGGGTTTTGCCACGATCTAATATTGACGTGGGATCCTCCAAAATCGGAATTGAATCACTTTTATAAATATATGTCATTTAAAAAAGTGAAGCTTGTGAGATCTACAGCCTTCCTTACATGCCCTTAGTTTCCCGACAGTTTACATTAGACACGACCAGGAGCTGATCTGGCTGCGTTTGCATTGTTTGCACTTCTTATCTGATGGCAGGGAACATGAATGAGCTTTGAGGAGACTGGGGAGAAAAGATCCTGTGTCTTTTGTATAGAGAATCCACTGGTTGTAATGTAATTATCTGAGTAAACGTGCAGACGCTCCCTGGATCCCTACTCAGCCCCACCCCCACCACTGCATCAGTTTGTGAACAAATGAAAGAATGCTGCCTGCTCAGACCTTATCTTCTCTCCTGTGCACAATACAGTTATCCCCTGTGGATTAGTCAAACGATGTTTACTCAAGTACAGAGACTGAATATCAGGAGCGTGCATGGGAGGTGGTGCAATGACATCACAGAGGAGGTACTTGTTTTTTTAAACACAGAAACACAACGCCCCTTTTTTCAAGCCTCAAGAGGGGAGTATCAGCCAGTATAGCAGTGACTGACATTTCAGCTCTGCTATTCCTAACCTAGCCTGCTAGAGGGATATTGGTGCTAGAGGGATTTTAACAACAGGGTACAAAGCTACAGAGCACCAAAGGGTTAAAGTTTGTCAGTAAGAAAGATAAACAAGCTCCTGTGCTGCTGACAACACACAGCAGGGAGTGACATCACCATTCTGACAAGGACTTCTAGAACCGAGAGAGATGGTCAAAAACAGGGAGCTTGTGTAACAATGGAAAAAATAACTTTTGTAATTTAAATAAACGAACACCTGTATTTGGTAATGGTCTTTATTTACGCTACCTTTGGCTACATGTTTAAAACTAATCAATTTAGTGAGAAAAGCCTTTTAAATAATTATTTCTAGGCCAGCATGACATATCCCTCCTTGGGGGGTTTTTCAATAGTGTTGAGCGTTGCGTTGGCTATCGGTCGATGATAGTCGTTAGTCGGCGCTATCGTAAGGTTTTTCGATAGTGAGCGTCGATTTGAGCGATTGACATTAAAGTTATGGGAGAGCAAAAACACCTTCATTTTAACCCAAACAAGGTGGAGAAGCTGAAATTAACATCCCACAACAGTCAATGGATAGTGCTACATCTTTGGCAAACACTTGGTTTAAAAAAGCCACAGAAAAAAAAACACAGCCATTCACTATCCTGTTTGTACCACAGCCTGACCCTTAAAACCCGCATCACCCCCAAAATTGAAAAGTGCCAGAAAGGGGTATATTTGAACCATCATTTACTTCAACTGGACATTGAAAATCCCCGTCCCGGGCCCAGCTGAGCCCCGAAAACCCGCATGACCCCCCCATTTAAAAAGTGCCCGGGAAAAGGAGTCTTTCAACCCCCATTTTAGTTTCATGGACATTGACTATACCTGTCCTGGGCCCCAGCTTTACCCAGGGCGGAGTTAAAGTGGGTGCGGTGAAAGCCGGCTGGCGTCCCTCATCTATTAACACGAGGTTAAAAATGCCCCGATGCGCAGCAACGAAAATGTGTGCTGAAGCAGAGTGGGAAGCGGAAGTGTGAGAACTCCAGCCTTCCTCTGTACACAGTCAATACCGGGGAAAGCGTTGCCCCTCCGTATGAGTGTGGACCAATTGAGTTCACTTGGAAATACTGGTGGTTAACGCTCCTGTTACCCCCAGGTGCCCTTTATCTTGGCATTCTTTTTTTTCATTTTACTCAACGTGCTGGAGGAAATGGTCTCTGTACTTTGTTCTCTGCCCGTGCTCCATACTCCATGTCCTCTGAATAACCTACATGGTCAAGTTTTCACTGTACCTCCTTGTACAATTCAGAGGAATTTTTTTAACAGCTATTTTGTACATGCAATTTTTTTATTACTTTAATTCTAGAAAAACACATTTTTAAAATAGGATGGAATCCCACCATGTCTTTGTTTCTCTTTTTTTCATTGTATTAAATGGGTTGTCTCAAAACAGGGGATTGATAGCTATGTTAAAGATCTTGCAAATACAAGTCATTTTGCAATATAGTGTCCATTAAACAGTGTCCCTAACTATTCCTGTTTCTGACGCACCATCACCCTTGAGCCACTCTTGACAATTGTGAAAAACAAATGTCTGTTAGAAACAACATTTTTTATAATAGGACCTGTAGTATAGCTGCATGTCACAGCAAAATGCCCCCAAAAATTCAAAGCATGACCCTTGAGCCACTTTGGACAATTGTGAAAAACAAATGTCTGTTAGAAACAACATTTTTTAGAATAGGACCTGTAGTATAGCTGCATGTCACAGCAAAAATGCCCCAAAAATTCAAAGCATGACCCTTGAGCCACTTTGGACATTTGTGAAGAACAAATGTCTGTTAGAAACAAAAATTTTTAGAATTAGGACCTGTAGTATAGCTGCATGTCACAGCAAAATGCCCCCAAAAATTCAAAGCATGGGCCCTTGAGCCCCTTTGGGCAATTGTGAAGAACAAATGTCTGTTAGAAAAACAACATTTTTAGAATAGGACCTCTAGTATTTGCTGCATGTCACAGCAAAATGCCCCAAAACTTCACAGCATGACCCTTTAGCCACTTTGGTCAATTGTTAAGAACAAATTTCTGTTTGTAACAACATTTTTAGAATAGGACCTGTAGTATAGCTGCATGTCACAGCAAAATGCCCCCAAAAATTCAAAGCATGACCCTTGAGCCACTTTAGACAATTGTGAAGAACAAATGTCTTTTAAAAAAAAAATTTTTTTTGAAAAACCCTTAGTATGCGCATGTCACAGCAAAATGCCCAAAAAATTCAAAGCTGACCTATGAGCCACTTTTGACAATTGTGAAAAAAAAAGTCTTTTATAAAAAACATTTTTTCGAATGGGACCTGTAGGTTGCTGCATGTCACAAAAAAATTGCCCCCAAAAAATCAAAGCAGCCCCTTGACCCATTCTCCCCCGCCTAAAATTCGCCCCAACCTTTTTCCCAAGGCAGGGACGTCGGAAACGTGGTGTTAGGATTACCCCCTTCTCCCCCTCCCGTTCCTCCGGACGCTTCAACAACCCCTGTTCCCCTGAGTGATGCCCCTGAAAATGATGCCCCCACCTTGCCTACCCCTGGACCCCAAACAACTGCTAATGAAGAGATGAAATTGTGAAAACGTGGGCCCCTTGTGGATTTGCGGAGAAAAAAGGCCCCGTGGAGCATCGTGTCCGTCCCTCCTCCGTCGCTGGGGGACCTGATGTTTCAGAGTGTCTAACGTTGTTCGAGAAAATAAGATCACCCCAATGCTCTGCTGACAAAAGGGGATTGTCCGCATGCTATTTTGGGGCTTCTTCAAAATGGAAGGATGGTGCGTGCTCTTTCACCCGTCCACTCTCGGTGGGTAAACCCCGAGGTCCCGCACCGCTGCTTGTCAGGCATGTGTCACTTGTACGGTAAAGGCATTGCGCTGTGCCACAATCGCTGGAGCATGTGGGGGGGAATTCCCCCGTGTTGCCCAAGTCAACAAAGAGACGGTTGACGGGGAGGCCGGCTGACGCTGAACGCAGCCAGGCGGGCGAAGCAGGGTGTGAACGACGGAAGTGCGAATTAGATTCGAGCCTCCTCAGCAGGCCGTCCCAAAAACCCGGGGAGCTCTTTAGAAATTTTTGGACGACAAGGTTCTGACATGTGCCCGGAAAGGGGTGTGTCCAGCCCACCCATCTTAAGGGCGGCAGAGTTTCGCCCATTATCGCACACCACCTTGCCTGGAAAAAAAAGGGTTCTGTCACCCAGCCCGGCTCGGCTATTGGGGGCCGTCCCCAGCTCCTGATGTGTGGGACGGTCTCCAAGACAGATTAAATTTTAACCGGCCCGGTTTTTCTGGGGCCTGATGCCCCAGGGACCTTGGGGGGGAAAAAAACCCCGCACCCTCCCGCGGTTTTGAAGGGAGCGTGGCCGAGCCTGAGAGCCACCGTTACCCAGGACTCCATCCGCTCACCCCAGTGAGTTTTTCACAGAGATATAGCGGCTTTGGCCGTGCTTACTGTCCATGTTCGGTGGTCAGATGGATTTTTCCCGGGCCCCAAAAGGATGGGGACAATTTTAGTTGACCGTGGCTGGCCGGGGGCAGAAAACGGCTTTTTTGGCAAAAAAAAATGCCTGTCGGATCTGGATTGGGGGCGGGCAAGGGCCTTTGACGTGGCGGAACCCCCAATTGTGTCCCCGACGGAAAAAAGGGGAAAAAATTTCCAAACCCAAAAAGGGCCTTGGAAATTGCCGCATTCAGGTTTTTTGGTTTGGGGAAAGGTTTGGGGTTTTAAAGTTTTTTCTTCTGCCCCCAAAACCCTGGAAGAAGAAGGCTGGTTGTTTTAGACGGGCCGTTTTCAGCGTACAGGTCATCTTATTGGCGGGGGAAAAGGGGGTGGAGGGGTCTCTGGTGGTGCTGGTGGTCCTGGGCGACGGGGAGGCTAAAGCGGAGGCTGATCCCTATCATGACTTTTGAGGAAAACATGGGCAGCTGGGAATGCTTGGTGGGGGTGGGGGGAGGCGGAGGGGGCAGAGGGTGTGACAGTGGTTGGGGGGCCCGGCGTCGGTTGGCCCTTTTTTTGGGCCCAAGTGTTGCCTTCCTTTTTAAAACCCTGCCTTCGTGCATTTTGACTGACATGTTGGGGGTGGTTAAACCCCCTAAGGTTCTTTTCCTTAAATTATGCGTTTTTCGGGGAAAGGGGGGCATATGGACTTGCTGGGTTAAAAACAGGGCTTGCTAAAGAAGGGCCCCGGGTTTTTTTAGAGGTCCTGGACCCTTTTTGAAAAACGATAAGTGAGGGGGGGTTTGCGATGACCGTGGATGGGGGAATCTTTAAACGGACTTCGGACCCCCCCTCTCCCCTTTTTTAGGCGGAAACCCCTATGGGCAAATTTCCCCTTTGTCTTTTCCCCCTCACCGTGATTTAAGCGCCCCGCAAGGGAAATTCTGTGAAAAGACCACGTTGGGGTCCCCAAATGTGTAAACATTTAAACTCAACACAGGTACTTGGTCGGGCCTGTATTCTGCTCCAGGAGCTGGGGCTACAAACAAAGGGGACTGCATCGCGTTGCCGAAGGGCCCCGGGGTTTTTGCCGATTGACCGCTTTCCCTTTTCCTCCTCTGATGGCATCAGTAATGGGCGGGCAGAGCCCGAGAAAATCATCCTCTTTGGCCCCCCCTTGGGTCTTTTAAAATGCCTTCTGACCCCAAAACCCCATTTTTTTTTTTCATCAAAGAGGGCTTCAGAAAAAGGATTTTCCCCAGTGGTGGGTCCCGGGGTTGGAATTTGGGTGCTTATGTTGGACGGATGGTGATGGGTGCTGATGACGACCCTTTGTGGCCGTGGGGCTGGGGGGAGAAAGGGGGTAAGGCTGCTGGTTGCAGGTTTCATTAACCCCCTGAAGGGGCAGATTTGGGCGACGCTGTTTGTTACTGAGATTCACAGGGGCCCTGACCCCGATGAAAGGGCCCCGACGGTCCTGCAACTGACGATCCCCCTGCTGGGGGTGTTGTCGCCCGCACTTTTTTTAAAGGGGAAAACCCTTTCCCCGTAACCCCTCCTCCATGTCCTACCCCCTTTGCCAAATTCCACCTAATTTCACTCCATGTTCAGAAAATTTTAAAATTTTTAGAAGGTATGGAAATTTTGGGAAAACTCTTATTAAAAAGACGGCAATCACAGCTATTCCAAAACCCTAAATCAAAACAAAATTGCTGGGTTCAAATTTAAATCAAATAATCTATCAACAAAGCTTTACTGACCAAAAGTGAAAAAAAACACCTGTCTGAAAAGTATACGGAAAATTAAAAGGATTTTTGGCACCTTTCAATTACCTGTGGTGACAAAAATTTTATGACTCAATTTAACTGCAATAGATCTATCAACAAAAGCTACCTGCGCCAAAATGAAAAAAACCACGTATCTAAATGTATTGGATAATAAAATATTTTGGCACCTTTCAATTCACTGTGGGACTACAAAATTGTTTTATTTACATTTAAGTGCAAGTCCTAATGAACAAAGTGTTGCCCAAGTGAAAAAACACGTATCTGAATGTATTCGGATAAAAAAAGGTTTTTTTTTACTATCAATTCACCCGTGGTTTAAATACACAATGCTGGGTTTAAATTTAACGAAGGTGGCTCTATAACAAATCGGGGCTGGGGAAAAGGAAAAAACATACTTTTGATTCATAATGGGTATTTTTTGGGGTTCAATTCACCTGTGGGGACTACAAAATGCTTTTTTCAAATTTAAATGCAAAGTAATCTATCAACAAAGCTGGCCCGCCCAAAGTGAAAAAACACTATCTGAAATGTTTGGATAATAAAGGTATTTTTTTTGGGACCTACAATTCACCGTGGTAACTACACAATTTCTGTTCAAATTTAACTGAAGGGGCCTACAACAAATCTGGACTGGCAAAAGGCAAAAAAACGTATCTTAAGTATCGAATAAAAAGGTATTTTTTGGCACCTATCAATTCACCTGTGGGACTACAAAATTGTGTATTCACTTTAAGGCAGGGCCTCAAAAAACAAAGCGTAGTGCCAAAAAATGAAAAAACACGTATCTGTAATGTTTGAAAAATAAAAGGATTTTTTTTGGCATTTTTTTTTAATCCACCCGTTTGGGGTACAAAATTGCTTATTTACATTTAAATGCAAGGTGCCCCAAAGAACAAAGCTGTAGTCCCAAAAAGAAAAAACAGTAAACTTAATGTATTCATAATAAAAAGGGATTTTTTGGACCTATCAATTTACCTGTGTAACTAACAATTGCTGGGTTCAAATTTAACTGCAAAGGGGGCTCTATCAACAAACTGGACTGGGAAAAGTGAAAAAAACTATCTGTAATGTATTTGGATAATAAAAGGGATTTTTTGGGACCTTTTCAATTACCGGTGTGACTAAAAATTGCTGTATTTACTTTTAAATGTAAGGTGCCCCAAGAACAAAAGCGTATGCCAAAAGTAAAAAACACGTATTGTAATTTTTCGAGTAAAAAAGGGATTTTTGGGACCTTTCAATCCACCTGTGGGACTACAAATTGCTGTATTTACATTTAAGTGCAAGGGCCCAAAGAACAAAGTGTAGTGCCCCAAAATGAAAAAAAACGTTCCCGTAAAGTATTCGGATAATAAAAGGGATTTTGGCCCTATCAACCTGTGCTGACTACAAAAAAGCGGATTCTAAATTTTAAATGCAAGTGCTATATCAACAAAGCTGGGAATGGGCAAAATTGGGAAAAAGAAAACCTATCTGAAAGGATCTGAAAAAAAAATGGGGTTTTTCACCAAAAAAAAACCGGGATTACTAGAAAAAGATTGTATCCTAATAACTTCAGGCTGCCCAAATCCAGGAAATATTTCAATAAAACTGTTAATAATAAAGCCATTGCAGTCAGTGTCCTTTACTAATCTTGGGGAACTTTATTCATATTCTTTATAAACTTGTCTGTGTTCGCCCGCGCCCCCCCCCCCCGCTCTCCCCCATGACTCTACAGCGGTAGATGCTCCTTTAGAATTCTCTACCTAACTACATAAAATCTTCCAATCTCTGATCTAACTAAGTTGTAAGGATCACAGCTAACAGTAGAGTTTTCTCTGTGAAGAAATAGAATAATTTCGCTGAGCTGTTTGGACACAGGCAGAGCGCACGTCCTACTGCTATGAGACGCTGAGAGACACTGATCATGAACAGGAAGGGCTGTTCTATGTAAAACGAGGTCATGTGATTTTTCCAGCCAATCGCAACCATACACATCCCAGTCATGACGTCGCACACACATCTCACCCTTCTCTATTCTGTAAGCTGATTTGCTGGCCGCCAAAATGACAGGAAGCGCCGAAAATGGCGCGATATTAATAGATGATGCACAGATTTTAACCTAAATTATCGCATGATCTAAAAATTTCGATCAACATAAAAACTGTGCCGATTTCAACTTTGTCGATAATAATCGCTCAACACTAGTTTCAACAAAAATATTCTGATGACAGTGTTCCTTTGAGGTTTGCTTCTCAGCTCTTTATACCACTGCCTACCTGCTTCTCTATAGACTTATCTAATGCCTACCTATTATCTGAAAGTAATGTGAAACCTATGCAAAGTTGTGCAGCATTTTCAGCATTTCCAATTTTTCCCATTGTGGTAATGGTGGTTTCGGACCCCTTTGTTTGCCTTTAACGTGTCAGCCCTTGTGCCTGCTATAGCGGCAGTTCTGTTCCTATTTGTTAATATATTACCATGGTTGACATAAACAATGTGTTAGGAAATAATGCAAAGTGGCCAGACTGTATTTTTCATGAAGTTTTTGATAAGTCAGGCGGTAAGCAAGCCATTTGCTGACTTGGAGAGAAGAATGTCGATTTCAACACACAGACGACTCTTCAAATATGATTTGCTGTAGAATTCCTCTGTTCCTGGCAGTGCATTGAGCCTTGAGTGTCTGGATGCAGGGTGGCAAGACACAAGCTGTGGAGAATGTCATTGTAGTGTAAATTGTGACAAGATAGTTGGCATAGCCTAAAGCACATAGGTTGGAAAGACCTGCACTTCACAACCAGCCTCTGGGTCTAAAGATGCAACCTTGTCACATCTGTAACAACTGCTGTACCTTTGGGATACAGGAGTGCTGACATGCGGCTCCTGAGAAATTCTGGAGATATATGAAGCTAAAGTAACTCTAGGGTAATACATGTGACACATTTCTTTATACCTTTACTTAACATGTTCAAAAATATACTTAAAAAATAGTTTTTCAGAATAAAAAATGCTTTATTATGTCAAAACATAGAAAGAAAGAAAGTGCAAATGATTGGTGTTGCTGAATTAATAACACAACAAAAAAGTCCTAAAACATAACTTTAATATACAAATAGAATAAAATATCAGTGTGATGGTGTACAGTGGGGAAAAATAAGTATTTAGTCAGCCACCAATTGTGCAAGTTCTCCCACTTAAAAAGATAAGAGTAATTGACATAATTGACATCATAGGTCAGGTCGACTATGAGAGACAAAATGAGAAAACAAATCCAGAAAATCACGTTGTCTGATTTGGAAAGAATTTATTTATTACGGTAGAAAATAAGTATTTGGTCAATAACAAAAGTTCATCTCAATACTTTGTTATATATCCTTTGTTGGCAATGACAGAGGTCAAACGTTTTCTGTAAGTCTTCACAAGGTTGGCACACACTGTTGCTGGTATGTTGCCCATTCCTCCATGCAGATCTCTAGAGCAGTGATGTTTTGGGGCTATCCCTGGGCAACACAGACTTTCAACTCCTTCCAAAGGTTTTCTATGGGGTTGAGATCTGGACACTGACAAGGCCATTCCAGGACCTTGAAATGCTTCTTAAAAATCCACTCCTTTGTTGCCCTGGCGGTGTGCTTGGGATCATTGTAATGCTGAATGACCCAGCCATGTTTCATCTTTAATGTCTTTGCTGATTGAAGGAGGTTTACACTCAAAATCTCACGATACATCGCCCTATTCATTCTCTCATGTACATGGATCAGTCATGAAGATCATGAAGGTCATGAAGATCTCCTCTAGAGCATTGATGTTTTGGGGCTGTCGCTGGGCAACATGGACTTTGAACAATCAAATAACAAAATGATAGCAAGTAATGATAAAAATGTCTCTTTGAGCACATAGTTGTGGCTGTACCTGACTTAGATCCTTTTGCACGTAGAAATACTATAATTTCTGCTATATGGGGACCATGTTTGTGAGCACCTGCTAGTCAGGTAAGCATCTCTATAATAGTCTTCCATGAGGAGTTTTTCTTGGGATGTTTGAATGTTTTTTAGTGTTTCTAGAGCGCTGCTGATTTTGTGTTGTGTTTGCATAGCTTTTGCTGCCACAACAGTGTGCACCCATACGTTTATTTTTCAAAACAGATGTGCTAACCAGATTTTATATTTTGACTGTTTGTATGGTGAAGTGGTAGTCCCCAGCTTGGATTATGCACTCCGCCCACCTGCACAGGTTTTTTAATCAGATCAGGTTTATAGCAGGAACCTTCTAACCCTGAAGTGTGGAGGTCAGAACAGACACCAAGAGAGGTAGCACACAGCGTAGGTTCCCACCTGAATTGAGGTCACCTTGCCAGGGTAGGTGGGCATTTACAGTTTTGATCAAAAATGTGCACTAAAAACCTCAAGTTTTTTCATATTA
This sequence comes from Phyllomedusa bahiana, assembly GCA_025379985.1. Classification (NCBI taxonomy): domain Eukaryota; kingdom Metazoa; phylum Chordata; class Amphibia; order Anura; family Hylidae; genus Phyllomedusa; species Phyllomedusa bahiana. Next base: position 14,192 of record JAODAL010034996.1, on the reverse strand, counting down.
GCAGAAATACTGTTCCAAAAATTCTTATGCCCTCTTTGATGTTTTTTTTAGTATTTCTAGAGTGCTACCGATATTGTATTGTGTTTGCATTGCTTTTGCTGCCACAACAGTGTGCACCTATACGTTTATTTTTCAAAATGGATGTGCTAACCAGATTTTATATTTTGATTTCTTGGGATGTTTGACACCATCAGATCAGGTACCACGGCTCACTCGTTTTGTGTCCAGTTATATATTTTGCCGTTTCCAAGTTTTTGTGTTCTTGCGGTGCCAATTATTGATACTTTGTACAGTTGCAGGATACACACGTTTTACTGAAAGTACATACTGTATACTTGCAAATTTTTTTTCTGATCTAGTACTTTTTGTGTACTTATTCATTTCTCTTTGACCCTTTGGTCCTATTGTAACCCCCACTTGTCCCCTGAGGAGTTCAGTGTGCTTATGCTTGATGGGGCAAATCGAAACATGTTGGGATGGGATCATAGGGAATTGTAGGATTCCCTTGTTAGGGTGAGGTTCCTTATTGGGGCGATCACCCTGATTATTTCTAGGTCAGGTGTGGTTTTCTGTTTATGGCACATTAGGGCCTCTACACTGGTCCCATACTGCTGTTTGTTGACACCTTTTTTGATCACTTGTTGTCATTTTGTGATTTGAATGTTTTACGAAAAGAGCTATATCATCACAGTGATATTTTATTCTATTTATGTGTTATGTTTCAGGACTTTGTCCTTTTTAGTTGTTTCATATAGTCTAGTCAAAGTGGTGATCTTTTCTACAACCTTTTGGTTGTTTGGACTAGTATTGTGCCGCATCAATAACATCATGTTATTTACCCGAATGCTGAAAGTTGAAAAATTTGCCAAATTGTTGAATTTTCTTTCATTCATCCTACTTCCCAAAACAACTGTGTACATACCAAATTGACACCAATAAAATCTCAACTCATTCCACAAAAAAACAGGTACTCACACAGCTAGGTTAATGAAAAAACTAAATTAACATGGTCGTCTGAATATGGAGACATAAGGTGACATGTCCGAAAATTGGAGGCGCTGCGGCAGTTTTCAGGCGCATTAAATCAGTGTAAAGTGTGCCTGAAAGTACAATCCTTTCAAAAATCTGGCTTCTGGTATACCTTGCATAGTAAACTTAAGAAACTTAACATAATTCGCATTATGTAAATCGCATGGGCATTGTGTATCATTAATAGTGTATGTAATGCACCTAAAAAGGCGCATTACGTTATGGAGGCGCACAGCATATCATTGCTACTCTATGTAATGCGCCTTTTAGGCTTATGACAATGTGTCATGCCCGGCATATAATGCACCTAGTTTTAGTGTGCGAAAGTTCTTTTTCATCGAGAATATGGCGTCGAAAGTGATTTTGCCGCAAAATAGACCGAAAAAACAGTGCTTGCGTAATGGGACATGTCGCCAATAGACTTTTTCTTTATAACTATTGTGCAAAAGTGGTCAAATGTTAAAAAAAACTATGGCCTTGGTATTAAGATAGTTCTGACTCAAAGAATGAATGCTTTAAGATTAAAACCAACCAGTCCATATAAAATTTCCCAATAACACACAAACAAATTTTTTAAATACATTAAATTTACTTTTATATGTTGCCACTGAATAATACAACTTGACCCGCAAGGATAAGCTTTTTCTACATTGATAGATAAAAATGTTGTGACTCTAAGCAGTCATTTGCCAGAGACAGCTCAGGGTCAGTATTGGGACTTTGATGTTTCAGCGATTGCATAGTAGAGTACCAATAATTGCAGATGAAACTAAACTAAGGGCGACATGTATTAAGGAAGGCGCCTCGAAGTGAATAATCGAGTCTCCTTTTCGAGTGTCTAATGCGTCTGATGTATGAAAGTGGTTTTTGTGTGTTCATAAATGGTGTAAAGTTCAACGCACCTAGTCTGTGTGTTAGTCGCATTACGGAACTTAGGCGCATAAGTAATGCGCCTAACATGTATTAAGGTTATAGACAGGCTGAAAAAAGAGCAGTCATTAGAATAGCATGTCAGTGAATAGAAACTATGGTACTGATCTTGCTTGATGGAACACAGGTCCCAGCAATACCTGTGCTGTGCTAGCTCTTGCTGTATGCAGAATAAAGAGTGAAAGCAGCAACAATAAATTTAAAATTTAATGTAGTAAAAATTTTAAATATAAAAATCTGAACAACATAATCAGTGCGTTTTTTTAATGTAAAATTTGTTTTAGAGTCTATTAATTTTAAATACATTTTATAGGAGATATTTTTATATTTTTGGGATATTATATATTTTATATTAATTTATATGATCAAATTTTTCATTAAATTTAAATAGTTACATTTTATACAGTTTGATAATTATAATAAATCACTTTTTTATTATTGTACTGGTGTAAGTTGAGAAATATTGGACATTTTTGCCCCTTACAGCAAATCTATCTCCACTCCTCAGGCTCAGGCAGACCACATTGAAATAGGTCTGCCTGTCGGAGCAGTAATGCGCCTAGTTTTGCCGAACCACATTCATAGATGTGTCTAATGTTACTAGTGTGGTGCGACACCCCCAGAATGCCCCTAGAACCCCCTCATGTTAGGCGCATTGGAAAGTGTTGAGTCTTATGAACAATGCGCCTAACACATTCATTAGGTGCATTAGACATTGTAGCCTGCTCACTTAGGTGCATTGTACGCCAGAAAAAGGGTGAAAAACCCTTTCATACATGTCACCCTAAGTGATTTACACAATGAAGGATAATATACTATTACAAGGGGATCTGGATAAATTGTAGGTTTGGGCAGAGAAGTGGCAGATGAGGTTTAACATTGATAAATGCAAGGTTATGCACATGGGAAGGAAAAATCTAAGCAATCATCACTTCTTAAATGGAGAAAGTCTGGGTAACAATGACCTGGAAGAAAACCTGGAATCTTAATCGACAGTAAACTTAATTGTAGCAGCCAGTGTCAAGCAGCTGCTGCCAAGGCAAATAGGATTGTGTGGTGTATTAAAAGGGACATAGACGCACATGATTAGAACATCATTCCTCACTATACAAATCCCTGGTCAGGCCACACATGGAATTGTACAGTTTTGGGCACCAGTTCACAGAAAAGACATTGTAGAGCTTGAACAGGTTCAAAGGCGGCAACAAAAATAATAAAAGGACTCGGTGGACTGCAATACCCAGAAAGATTAGCAAGGTGAGGGTTGTTCAGTTTTGAGAAAAGACGACTGACCTAATAAATATGTTTAAATATGTCAACGATCAATATAGAGATCTCTCCCATGATCTATTTTCCAGAACAAGGAGACATCCTCTATGACTAGAGGAAAGAAAGTTTCTACATAGAAACAGAAAGGAATTCTTTACTGTAAGAACAGTGACACTATAGGACTGTCTGCCAGAGGAACCTGCTATGGTGAACCCATTAACAAATTTCAAAAGGAGACTGGATTCATTTCTGAAGTATGATACTATTCCAGTTATAGTGGCAAGGATTCTGGAGAAGGGCAGTTGATCGAGGGATGTATTCTGATTGCCAGATTGAATTCAGGAAATGAGGACTCTTTCCATATTGGTTTTGCCTTCCTTTGGTTTAACACTGTTGGATAATAGGCTTAACTGGATAGACGGATGTCTTCTTTAAGCCTTACAAACTATGGCAGGGGCGTCATTAGAACGTTTTATCCGGGGCCTGTGCCCCGAATAAAATGGCTGCTGCCCCAAACCTGGCCCAGACTGGACCACTGGCGGGCCTGCACAGTTAAAAACTATTGTTGAGGGCTGCAACAGTAAACTGCAAAGGCTGGCGGCGTGATTACATCATGACGCCACTGTCAGACAGAAGAGCAAGGTGCTTGGCAGGGGAATGAAGAGAGGTAAGTATTATTATTGTTATTCTTTTTTTCGTTGGTGGTCTATAAACCTACCTACCTAATTGTGCAGGGCACTTATATACCTACTTAAATATGAAGGGGTCTTATATACCTAACTAAGGAGGTGCACTGATATACCTACCTACCTTTGGAGAACTTATATACCTACCAAAGTAGGGCACTTATATAACTACCTAACTATGGAAGGGTCTTATATACCTACCTACCTATGGATGGACTCTTATATACCTAACTATGGAGGGCACTTATATACCTACCTAACTATGGAGGGCACTTAAAAAACAACCTAACCATGGAGGGTACTTGTAGAGCTACTTAACTATGGAGGGGCACTTATATTGCTACCTAACTTTGGAGGGGACTTAAATACACACCTACCTAAGAAGGGCACCTATTTACCTGGATACCTATCTAAGAAGGTATATATACATACCTACCTAAAGAGGGGACCTATATACATATCTACTGAGGGGATTTATATATTTACCTACCTACTGAGGGGGCATATAAAACTACCTACTGACCAAGAGGGCCTACATACCTATTTAATATAAACACTACTAAAATGATGACAGTACTAAACTCTACTTCTTGGACCCCTAAAGGTCATGGCTGTAATTCATCTTCTGGCGATGCAGGAGTTGGAGTTCAGGCCGCACAATATGATCCTAGAGGTATGGGCCACAGCCGCAGCACAACATCCAGGGGGTTGGTCCTCTTTTATTGTTCCTCAGGAAATTGTGCATGGTAGCTGTGGCTCGTATCCCCCTTCTGCAAAATCCAGCCTCCACCTATCACCCCATGAGGAGTTTGCACAGAAATAGGCAATAGGTAAAGAGCTGCTGGAAAAGTGTGGATTCTAAGCTGTGTGTGGTGATTTATTAATAGTCATGGCTGGTAGAAGTCATCATGGTTGCTTGGGCTGAAAGGAAAAAAAAAATGGTGAAGACCACCACTCGCATGTGGTCATGGTCTGGAAGTATTATTTAGTCCTTAATGAGTGGTAGAATTGGAATTGATGATCTTGGTATTGTGGGATTTTTGGAATAACAGTATGATGGTAATATGTGTGGTGTATCTGCTCCATGTATAAGTGTATTATTTGGAGACCATGTTATTGAGAGGTATTCCACTATTATACATAAATAAGAGGTTCTGAAAAAGCAAATTCAGCGCCGATTTTCATTGTACAGTGACTGCTGAGGTGATATGAGCTGTTTGGAATATGTGTAAATAAGTGACAGAAACATAAATACATGCCACAGTTCACATTGTGCTGTGAAAAATGTTGTCTGAACCGAGCCCTACCGAGTAAACTCTAACAAAGAGGACCTGAACACTGGATGTTTTGGGACCTTAGCAAATCCCTGTGATAGTAAGAGGTTTTAAAAAGTAAATAACGCTAACCCTTTCTCTAGCTTAGGGTTAATTATAGAGTCAGGGTTAGGGATAGAGAAAAAATGTGGGTTTGGGACAGTCAAACCAATTTCAACACGAAAAGAGAGCTATTCGAGCAATACTACTACTAGCATACATTCCTTGTATGATGAAAGAAACAATGTTTCACAAGCTTGTTAGCATCTCATTTACTATTGCCTCTATACCCCTGAAGATGGTAGTTTCATTGTGAAACAGGTAAGTTGGCCATAATTGGTTATTAAAGGGGTTTTGCCACAATCTCATTTCATACCTCCTGCATCCAGCTTTTCAGCTCTGTGTGCTCAGAAGGAGGCGTGTGTGATTTGTTTGAATTGCATATTGTAACAACTTGGGGTAGTGGATCCACTGGGCCACCGCAAGCGATGGTACAGGCCACACCAGGGAGCGGAGTCTAAGTGGATCTCGGGATTCACCAGTGCCCGCCGCAAGGCAGGATGGACTTGCCACGGCGGGATTCCACCAGGTCGCTACCCCGATGTGACTGGCTACAACATAAAAAGGTATAAATTTGGTATCACCATAATTGTATCACCCAGCAGAGTATACTGTATACTACTGTAAAAAATAAAAAGCACTACCAGGGTTGCTGTATTTTTTTTTATCTGCCCCAAAAAACGATTAAAAAAGTAACAAAAAAGTTTTCTTCAAAAAGGTAAAAAAAAATGTCACCCACAAAAAATGAGCCCTACACAGCTCTGTACACAAAACAAAAAAAAGTTAGGGGTCTCAACCATGAGATGCAAAAACGTGTTTTCTTTTTAGATAAAAATTTTTTTTATTGTAAAAGCATAAAATAAAAAAATATACAAATTGGGTACCGTAATCATATGACCTTTTGGGTAAATTTTAATTTTGTCATTTTACCAAGTTGACCGTGTAAAAAAAAAAAAAAAAACTCCCAAATTGCTGGATTTTGTTCATTCTGCTTCCCAAAAGTGTCATATGAACCCCATAATGGTATCAATAAAAATGTCAGCTGATCCCGCCAAAAACAAGCCCTTAATCAGCTCCACATACAGAAAAAAAAAAGCTATGCATTTAAGACTGTGATGACATAAAAAAAACTATTTTTTACAAACGCTTTTTTATTGTGTAAAAGTAATGAAACATAAAAAAACTATATAAAATTGATATCATTGTGATTGTACCAACCCAAGTAAAGTTAAACCCTTCACTTAAACACACGGCTAACAAATTTTTTGATGGGATTTCGTCAAATATCGTCATCGATCGATAGTCGATAAAGCAATATCATGCGATATCCCAACGATAAAAGATAAATCCGATGACCATTAAAGTCTATGGGGGAGGGAAAAACCCTTCATTTTTTTACACCCAAAAAGGGGTGGAGAAGCTGGAATTAACATCCCAAAAAGTAAAAGGATCGTGCTACATTTGGGAACAAATTTGGCAACAAGAGTCCAAAAAAAAACTCACCTATTCACATCCCCCTTTTGTCCCACGAGACCCTTAAACCTCATGACCCAAAAATTAAAAGTCCAAAGGCAGCATTATTTGAACCATCTTTTACTGAATGGACTTTGACATCCCTGCCGGGAAACCCACATCCCCTTAAACTTGTCTGACCCAAGATTAAAAAGTGCCGGAAAAAGGAATCATTGAACCCCCATTTTTGGGAGGAATCCCACCACTTTTTTTTTTCTCTTTTTTTAATTGTTTTAAAATGGGTTGTCTCACACAGGGATTGTTAGCTATTAAAATCTTGAAAAAAACAAGTCTTTTGAAATATGTGTCCTTAACGGTCCTACTTTTCCCTGTTTTTGACAGCCCCATGCCCATAAATTGAAACATCCCCTTAGGATTTTGAAATTTTTAAGAACAAATTCTGTTAAAAACCACATTTTTTATAAAAGGACCTGTAGAAAAAAAGCTGCTTTTCACACAACTCCCCCCCAAAAAAAAACATGACCCTTGAGCCACTGTTCAATTGTGAAAAAAACAAATATCGTTAAAAACCAAATTTTTTGTAAAATGGGACCTGTGTTAGCGCATTTCACACAACATGCCCCCAAAAATTAAAACTGCCCTTGAGGCATGTTACAATTGTGAAAAAACAAATTCTTTTTAGAAAAACATTTTTTAATGGGAAACTGTAGTATTTTCTGCTTTTACAGCAGTAGCCCCAAAAAATTTTTAAAAATGATTTCTCATCCTGTTAAAAAATTGTGAGGGGGTAAATAAAGATTGCAGAGCACCCATTAGGCTTTGCCAAAATGCCTCTGTGCTTGCACTCTATGCTGCATGTTGCTGATTTGTTCCCCCCGTGAAAAATTTGAAGAATGTAAAGCAACGCAAAGATGTCTCCAGTTGATCAATCAGCACGGTCCCCAATTCCTGCATTTTACTCTCATTTGGGGGGGGGAAGGGAAAGTGCTGATTTTTTTGTACCAGGATCGGGGGGGGCCCCCCCGTAACTGTTTGTTCCGTTTGTCTTATGCGAGGATCTGTTGGGGGAAAAGGGGAGATCCAAGCACTATGGGGGGATGGGCCTTGTTTTTCCCAACCCTTTGGGGTCAGGGGCATAGCAAACTGATTTCCTCTCTTCCTCCTCCGCTCAAATTGGCCCAAAATTTTCCGGGCAGGGACTCGGTTCCAGGAAACCCCCCTCCCCCCCCTTCCTCTGGACAGCTTCAAACCGTCCTGACTTGCCTCAATGATCCCCTTGAACTGAGCGCCGCCTTGAACAGCCTGGACCCCGAACCCACTCCCTAATGAAGCCCAAATAAAATTTGAAACTGTGGGCCTGGGTTTTTACGGAGAGAAACTCCGTGTCCGCATCTGTGTCCGTCTCCTCCTTTTCCGGTGGGACCGATGTTTCAGAGTGTCCAACATCATTCCAGAACTAAAACACCAAATGCTATGTGAAAAGGGCATTGCCGCATGAAATTTTGGTGCTTTTTTAAAACGGGAAGATGGTGCAGACACTTTACCCCCTCCATTCAGTGGCTCAAACCCTGGGGCCCGCCCCCGTGCTTGTCAGGCCATGTGTCACTTCGACTGGTAATGGTTTGCGCTGCGCCACAATCGCTGAGAGGTGAGGGGGGGAATTCCCAGCTGTTGCACGTCAACAAGAGGGGTTGACGGGGAGGCCGAGCTGACGCTGCAACGCAGCCGGGCGGGACAAAGCAGGGTGCGAAGGGCGGAAGTTGACTTAACCTCGGCCTTCCCAGCAGGAAAAGACCAACCTGCTATTGCTTTAAAAATTTCGGACGACAAGGTTCAGACATGTGCCAGGAAAGGGGTGTGTCCAGTACCGATTTTAAGGGCGGCCGCAGTTTGACCTTTAAACCACACCACCTTCTGGCAAAAGGGTTTCTTGTCACCCAGACAAAACGGTCTCGTTGCAAGGGCTGTCCGCAGCTCCCTGGGTTTGACGGTCTCCAAACAGATTAATTCAAAGGGGCCGGTTTCTCTGGGCTTTGGATGCCACCAAGGCCCTTGGGGAAAAAACCCTGCACCCCCTCTTTTGAAGGCGGCCCCGAGCCTGAACCATACCAAGAGACACCCCCCAGTCCCAATGAGCTGCACAGAGATAAGTGGCCTTGACCGTGTTAAATAGTCCTTTGGTCGGGGTCAGAGGGACTTTAAACCAGTGCAGACAACCGCTTGAAATGTAGATAAAACGCTGGCTGGTCAGGGGCAGGGAGGGTTTTCTGGAAAAGAAATGCCTGCTCGGATCTGGTTTTGGGGGGCACGCAAGGGCCATACGGGGCTAACCCCATCTGTGTCCACCAGACGGAAAGGCAACATTTCTGGAAAAAAGCCTGAAATGCCGACTTCGGGTTTTTTGGCTTTGGGATTTTTTTGGTTAAAAGTGTTTTTTGTCCCAATTGGGTAAAGGGAAGCTGGCTGTAACTGGCCGTGACGGGTGCGGGTCGTAAAATGGCGGAAGAGAAGGGGATGGTTCTGGGGGCTGGTGGATCGGGGGGTGTAGGTAAGCAGAGGGAACCTTGTCATGCCCTGAGAGACAGGGCAGCTGGAATGTTGGGGTGGCAAGGAGGGGCGGAAAAAAAGGGTGGCAGGGGTTGGAACCCGCATCGGTTGGTTTTGGGGCCAAGTTTTCCCTCCATTTCAACTCATTTTTTCGCGCATGGATAGACTTTTGGTGGTGGTTAAAACCAAAGTTTTTTCCCCTCTACTGATGGTTGAGTTGAATTTGGGCTGCCTTCCTTCATTTTGGACGGATGCTGACGATTGATGACGACTTTTGTGGCCGTGAGGGGAGGCAGGGGGAAAGACTGCTGTCGGGTTGCATTAACCAGAAGAACAGTTGGTGACGTGTTTTCTGGTTTTAGGGCCCCTGACCCACAGACAGCCTGACGGCCCCGAAAACCGAAATCCGCGGGGCAGCGGTTGTCGCTAGCAGGGAAAGGAGCACCTTCCTCGTACCTCTACCACCTTTCCCTACACCCCTCTTTGTCGCTTAACCTGCATTTCCCTCCAGTTCACCCTCAACCCCATTTTTCTGAAACAAGCCTATCCCAAAAACCCCCCCCCCTCTGCGGGGGCAATGAGCCTTTTCCCCCCACTTTTTACCCCTCTCTGTCTTCTGCCAACCTTTTCCCACTATCGGTCCCCCCCCCCCTAAAAAACCCACCACTTCTGCCTATCTTACTCCCCCTGTTTAACCCTCCCTTCCCCCTCATGCTGGGGACATATCCCCAAACCCAGGGCCTCCAGCATATTCCCCCCTCTTGATCTCTGACTGCTAACAACCCATTTCTCAAATCTTTTTAAAACCCCCAAAAATTTAAACCTTTCCCCTTTTTCCTCCTCCTCCTATTTCTCTCTCTGGAGCCTCTGGAACACCGGTTTATGCAACAAACTCTCCCACTACATGCCCCTTTATTCACTAACTTTTTCCTTTTTGGCTGAGGAAACCTGGGACGCCTCCGACACAGTTCTCCCGCGCTCTCTCCTTTTGGGGGCCTCCACTTTCCATGCTCCCCCCCCTGGCAACAAGCACGGAGGTTTGGGCTTTTTCTTCAAATCTGCTCCTTTCCCCCCCATTCCGCCCCACCTTCCCTGTCCCCCCCTTTAAGGTGCACCTGTCCGCATCTATTCCCCCTCCCAAACTCCAAGTGGCGGTATCTACCGACCACCCGGGCCCTGCCACCACCTTCCTTGATCACTCACCTCCTGGCTTCTCCACTTTTTTCCAATGAATCCCCCCTTCAAATGGGGGCTTTTTAACCTCCCCTCGACACACCCCCCCCGGCCAAAAAACTCCCTCACTCTCCCCCTTCCTTCCCTCTCCAGTGGACCTCGGGGCCCCTAAAAGATGGACACAACCCCGGACCCCCGTCTTTTCCCCCCTCTGCCCCCCATCGACATCTCTAACTCTCCCCACCCATTCTGATCAAAAACCGCTCACCTTCTCCACCATCCACCCCCCCTGCTCCCCTGTCTCACCCATTACACCCCCGCGGGAACCTTTTAAAACTAACCCCCGCACACCCCGACCCCTTGTATCCTCTTCCATTCCTTTTTAATGACCCAACACAGCCCTGCTTTTTTAAACCACCTCCACTCTTGACTCAGTCGTCCTCTCCACACAAAGAAACCCACAAAAAAACCAACAACCCCCGGCACACAGGGCTCCCCAAAAAACTGAGGCGAGTTCAGAAATTTCAGAACGCCGTGGAAGAAAACCCGCCCCCACCCCGACTTTTCCTCTACAAACAATCACTACACACATTTTAATCCCCCTCGCCTCAGCCAAACGGATTACTTCACCACTGTGTATCCCTTCCTGCCCACAAAACCCCCAAAAATATTTAAACTTAACTCCCTTTTCTGTCCACCCCGCACCTCCCCCCCATCCTCCTTTCGCGGGTACTTTGCCCCCCACTTTTTTAAAAAAGACCCAACCCCATAGAGAGGCATCACTCCACTGTCCCCACCCCCCACATCCATGCCTGCCCCTCCCCCCCGCCACCCCCTTTTCCCACAGAGTTCCCACAGCCACCACCTTGCCTTCCCCCCCCTTTTCTTTTTCCCCTCATCATGACAAGCTCCTCTCTACTCTCCAAATCCAACCTCATACCTGTAACCTTGATCCACCCCCATCCCACCTCATCCCAGACCTCACCCCTTTTACTCCCCTTCCCCATCACTTTTAACCCCATCGTAACCTTGGTTCTTCCTTCCCCTTTTTAAACATGCACCCCTCACACCCATCCTAAAGAAAGAACCTTGACCCTCCCCTTTTGTCCAACTATCGCCCCATCTCACTGCCCCCATTTGCTTTGGGAAAATCCCCGAACAAAAAAAACTCCTCCCCGTCCTCCCCTCTGTCCTCCAACTCCTTTTTGACCCCCCCAATCAGGGTTTCCCCCACCAACCACTCCACTGAAAAACCCCAACCAAGGTCACCAAAGACCTAATAACCGCTAAAGCCCCATGTCCTACTCGACCCTTCTCCCCCTTAACCTGTCCCTCTGCCTTTTTACACTGTTGACCATTCCCCCTGCACAAATCCCCCCCCCGGGGATCACCCCCCCCCCCCCCCCCCCCCTTTGGCTCACTCCTGGTCTCCTCATACCTACGAGGGGACATCTAGCGTCTCTCACTCGCACCACCCTCCTCTCACACTCTCTCGTTGTTCCCCCAGGATCATCCGGGGCCTTTTTTTTTCTTATCTATCTCTTGTCTGGGGAGCTTGATCACATGGGTTTCCAAAACCACCTTATCTGATGGGCACCCAACTTTACATCTCCAGCCCCGACATTAACGCTTACGTCCCGGGTCCCAGACTGTCTATCATCCATTCCTCCTTCTTCTCCTCCCGTCTCCTAAAACTTAATGCAGAGAAAACTGAATTAATTATCTTCCCACCGTCCCACTCTATCCCTCCACCTGATCTCTCTATCCTAGTCAATGGCTCTACACTCCCCACCCCCCCGCAAAACCGCGCCCCGGGGGTAACACTTGGGCCTGCTTTGTCCCTTTAAACCCACATCCAAACCTTACCCCACCTGCCGCCTCCACCTGTAAAAATATCTCCCATCCGCTCATTCCTAACCCCGTCAACAAAAATCTGGTCCACGCCCTTGTCATCTCCCACCTCGAACTGCAACCCTTCTCTGTGGCCTTCAATCCAGCACTCTTTCTCCCCTTTATCCATCCTCAAATCTGCTGCCCTCTTATCCACCCCTCTCCTGCTACCCCCCCTGCCCACCCCCCCCAATCCCTTCCTGGCACCCATGCCCAGCGAATTAAATTTTAAGGGACTAACTACACCTACAAGGCTCTCCATAACCTCCCCCTCCCTACATCTCGCCTTAAACCTTTAAAACCTCCCCTACGCAAACCCCCGCTCCTCACAGGCCTTTTTCTAGCTCTCCCCTTTTCACTCCTCACACAACGTCTCAAGTTTTTCTCATTCCCCCCCCATATCTGGAACCACTCCCCCAAAACCTTTAGACCTCCCCAACTTTTACCCGCTTTAAAACAACCTAAAACACACTTTTTTTAGGGAAACCTACGACCTAGAATAACCCCCCCCGTCACTAAAACCCCACAAAAAAGTCCCGCCCCCCACCTTCTTCTCTTTCCCCCCTTCCTTTTAGATATTAAGCCCTTTGCGGGAGGGGCCCCCTCTCCCCTGTACCGTTGTTATAAATTGTCATATTGTAAAATTTTTCTTATGTTATGTATGTAACCCCCGAAGTACAGCGTATAAAATAAAAATAAAATAAAATAATAATAAGTTCAAAAGATAAAAATTTTAAAAAGGAGGGAAAGTTTTTTACGTCTCTTATTAAAAGACGGGGAAATCACACTATTCTTAAAAACCCTCAATTTCCTACAGCCAAATAGGATTAGAAAATGAATTGTTTTTAGCAAATACTTGAAATGGGTTGGGGGAAGAACCGTAAAAACAAAACAACAGGTTTTTTCCTTCAATCCAGGGGGTTTTCAACTGCCCGTAGGGCAGGAAATTAAATTTTCACAAATATCAAAATTTTTTTATCTCGCCAAACTGAGATTCACCCGGGGAATAAAAATATTCAAAATTACACGATGAGAAATTGTTTTTTTTGCAGCAATGACAAACGACAACAGTTGCGAAAATTTTTTTTTATCAAATTTTCGTAAACGTGGATTTGAAAAAAAATAGGGCCGCACCCTTTCAATACAGCTAATTTTTAAAAGTTTTACGGGTAACAAAAAAGGGGGTTTTTGCACCCAATGAAATACACCAACAGTAACTACAAAATTTCTGTATCCAAAATTAAGTACAAGGTGGCTATTTGAAAAAAACTGGACGAACCCAAAACGCAATACAGCTATTTTAAAGTTATACAGATAAGAAAAGGTTTGGGTTTTGCACCAATGAAATAAACAGCAGTTACCACAAAATATCTGTAAATTCAAATTTAGTACAAGGTGGCTCTTTGAACAAAACTGTGGCGCACCAAAGTGAAATGCAGCTATTTAAAATTATAACGGATAAAAAAACGGGTTTTGCACTATGAAATAAAACCTTGCAATTACTACAAATTTCTGTATCCTAATATAAGTACAAGGTGGGTTCTTTGAACAAAACTGCTGCGCCAAAGTGAAAAACACCAATTTAAAATTTTAAATACGAAATAAAAGGTGGTTTTGCACCTATAAATACACTTAAAAGTTACAACAAATTTCTGTATCCTAATAAATACAAGGTGGGTCTTTTTAACAAAAATGGGTGGGCCCCCAAATGAAAAAAAACCAATTTTTTAAAAAATTTTAAAAGGGTAAAAAAGGGGGGTTTTGCACCCATAAAACACCGCGTTACAACAAATTTCGTATCCAAATAAGTACAAGGTGGGCT
>JAODAL010034995.1:0-43497 GCA_025379985.1 Phyllomedusa bahiana | reverse complement strand
AGCACCAAATGTGGGGGTTTTAGTCAGGGGCAGTCAGGGTTTACGTGCAGACCAGGTGGAAAGGGTGAAAAGATGAATGAAAGTTTATTGTCCCCTGGACGCCAAAAAACAACAAAAACAAAATCGGTTTCTTCGCTTATGAAAACCACAGTTCAGATGCAGTCCTTTCCTCAGGACAACAAAAAATTGAAAATAAAGGAACGCCTCCCGGTCGTGGCACAAATTCCCAGCAACCCTTGGCAGCTTGTGTCTCCACGCTCACAGGAAGCCTCCAGCTTTCCTCGACTTTTCCCTCCCTGGCTGTGTCGCTGCCTTATATTTGCTGGAAACCCTGGGCTGGGTATGGGGCGACCTTCCCCCCCAATTTCCCCCGGGCCGTCCATAAAAAAACCGGACCCGAACTAAAAATAACAAAGGGTCGCAACATAACTCGTGAAACAAAAAAAGGGGTTTTTTTTTAAATTTCACGGGCCCAGCCACTCGGTGTACTTTCCTTCCATCAACCACTTTCCCCCTTGGTCTCTTACTCCCCCCCCCTTTCCCCCAACCCGGGGGGCTGGGCCCCGTTGCCCCAAGCAATGGACCCTCGACAATGCGCCCCCCGCCTTATATTTTATATTTATATTATTTATTTTTATATTATATATATGCAGCCTGCCTCCCTTACCTATATATATTTTTTCTTTCCCCTGCCCCCTCCCTCCTATATACTGCCCTGCTTGCCTGCCTTCCTTTACTGCCCTGCCTCCCCTACCTATTTATTTCGCGATTTTACCTTGTCCAGTGGGTTTTTTTGGCGTCTCCTTCCCCTCCCCTCCCATGTGAGGGTCCCCTGGACTGATCCGAACGGGGCTCGCCGCAAAATGAATACGAGTATAATTTTGCATATATGAATTTTGGACTTTTTTGAAGTACGGATTAACGTCTTATATATTTTTTTAATGGGATTTTTTAAGAGAATTATGTTTTATTACATTGTGATTCCAATATTATTTGCTCAGTGGATTGTGGGATTGGAGGTCCCACATATTTGAACCGTGCCGGGATATACTCAGTATAATGGGTGAAAAAGGGCTACATTTTATATAGTTACTGGGGGCAGCCCCAGCTACCTGGCTAATTACTGGGGGGGCCCGCTTCCTGGCTAGTTTTCTGGGGGAAGCCCCGTACCTGGTAGTTACTGGGGGCAACCCCCCGCTACCGGCTGTTACTGGGGGGTATCCTAGTACCAATTAATGGAGGTAGGACCTGTTTCCTACCCAATAGGGGTCTACCTATTTTCAGCCACTTATTGACTATTTTTAATTTTTTGGGTCTAACTACGCTGTTTGGGGTTTAAAAATTTCTAACTTTTTTTTCTGTGTGGGCAGCAAAGGGGGGCACTATTACTTTTTGGGGATCTTGGATAGGGAATTGTACAAATTTGGGAATTAATGGAAAGTGCTGAAAAAAAGAGGAGTCTAAGTGTATTGTGGTAATTTACGGGACGAGTAGTGGCATAGAAGAAGACACTGCATGCTGTACCGGATGGGGAAAAAAAGGAAAAGGCGATCATAGGAAGACTCATGGAGGTTTGGGCAGTGGAGAAAAAAAAGTAGAGAGAACTCCCAAACAGAGATGAGTCTCCTGTGAGTCCCTGCTGTCAGGGGTCATTTTACTTCTGTGTTGAATCACTGCTGGTTTTCATGTGATAGGTGACCTGACTACTGATGATGTGATTGGTGGGGTTGTAGGTTATGTTGGGGTTATGTAGTGACAGTGTGGGCTTGTCATGATTGTAAAACAAGTGCACACCTGGACTCTGTGACGAGTGTTTCTCTGCCACACTTTTTATTTCTAGCTTGTTGCTTTAGGGGGCTCTCACATGGAGCGGTTTTGGTGCATTTTTTTATGCGTTTTTGTGCAGAAATGTACAGCATTAACTGCTCTGCCTTTCTGCAAAAAAATGCACCAAAAATGCACCAAAAATGCTCTGTGTGAAAGCACCTTTATGGTGTAGTTTATTTTAGTTTTATTTTAGTGGCGAGGTGCGAGAACAAGCGACATTTATTATTGGATATTGTATGTGGGCTGGTGGGGGCTTTGTGCCAGGGCTGATTTTTATTCCCAGTCCGGCCCTGGTGGTAGCCTACATTTGTCTTAGCAAGTGTGCCCCCAGTCCTTGACCATGTGATAAGGTGTTTTATTTATAATCTATCTTATGCTGGTTTCTTATGTAATATTTGTGAGTTTTTTACATATTTAAAAGGTTGTGATAAAGTAAAGCAGAATATACGACACATTGTTTTGCAATGGGGGCATTTTTTCATGAGGGCTGGTGAGGTTTGTGTGCCAGGGCTGCTTTTTGGTCCCAGTCCGGCCTGCTTGCCTATCTACCTACCTGGGGATTTGCCTGCCTTTCTACCTACCTGGGGTATTACTTGCCTCCCTACCTGGAGCTTTTTTGTGTACCTACCTTGGGGTTTGACTTTCTACCTAGCTGGGGCTTTATCTACTATTGTCCCTATTTACATAACTACCTACTGAGGTCTTACCACATACTGAGGGGCCTATCTACCTAGATACCAAACTGAGGATGAGGGGGCTACCTATCTAATAGCATGGGTTTGGCTAACTAATTTGAGGGGCTACCTGCTTAATAGGGACTATTTTTCTAAAAGTTGGGTCTACTTTTCTGTAGGGCTGCATTTAATAATCATGCTGCCCTAGGCACTTTAAATAGCTATCAGCCAAATGCTAATTAGGGTTTCTATATTTTACAGGATTCCTCTCTGGATTATGTTGGAATTGTTGCAATACATTTGACCAGCATTATATCCTTTTCTTTAAATATTATTATTATTATTATTATTATTATTATTAATATTATTATTAATAATTGAAAGTTGAATAGATGAATAAATAATAATTCCAAAGTTTGCTATAGGGCCTAGCCTTACAACATGCACCCTCTGTTGCCTGATGACCCCACTAATGACAGGTTACGAAGAGGTTGGTATTGCAGTGTACTAAAAGCTCTTAGCTATCCAGTTAATAAAATAATAAAATAGTTATGGGTGCCAGAAAAAAATAACTAAAAAATAATATCAGTTCATAAATTCGTATTAATAAGATCTGGACCTAAAAATGGAGTCATACAGATTAATGTTATGTAAGTGATTATATAAAAAAAATACTGTATTTAGTACTCCAGAAGGTTACTGGTAAAATAAGTCATAAGAAGTGTTGCACAAATCTTTTCCTATTCAGTTCGACATTAGTTCGACTGAAATTGTTCAAGAATTGATGTTGAGGATGTCCAGAAGCCTAATTTCTTAACTCTATTTATGTGGTTATGTTTAGGCCCTAAGCCTAAACATAACCATAACCCTATGTTTGAGTTAGTTTAGGCTTAGTGGTTTTAGGTCTTTTTAGGGTTAAACTAACTCCCAGTGGCAATTCATGAGGTGGAAGTGCTGTCTCTCCAGTGTCACTTCCGCCTTGATGTCACTTTTGGCCCCATGTCATATTAGGCTAGCCTAATTATTATTTTTATTATTATTATTATTATTATTATTATTATTATTATTATTATTATTATTATTATTATTTATTTTAAGCGCCATAGATGTCCTGGGCTGGTACATTTCGAGGGGGTTACATACATACATAAGTCAAACGAGTACAGTGATAAGTGATAATGACAATTGGCACGACAGAGGGAGAGAGGGCCCTACCCGCGAGGGCTTACAATCTACAAGGAGGGGAAAGAGACAGGTGGTGGAGGGGCAGAAAATGTTTTGTGAGGAGGAAGTATTGACAAGGTTAGTGAAGGTTATAGAAAGCTGAAGAAATGGGGTTTTCAGGTTGCTTTTAGCTGGTGAAAGTGGAGGCAGAGTCTGTGTGTCGGGGCAGTGAGTTCCAGAGTGTGGGTGAAGCACGGGAGAAGTTGGAGACGGTTGTGTGGGCGTGTTGTGAGGAGCTTATATGGGGAGTGCAGGAGGCAGAGGAGAAGGTCTTATGAGGAGCAGAAGAGTGCGTGAGGGGAGATATTTGGGAATTTAGGGCAGAGATGTATGGAGGGGAAGATGGTCATTGGTGAACCTTGTAGGTCATTGATCAGTAGCTTGAAATGAATTCGCTGGGCAATGGGAAGCAGAGAAGGATGGCAGAGGGGAGAGGCAGGAGGAGTAGCGAGGAGAGATGGTGGATAAGAACGGGCAGCAGAGTTAAGATGGATTGGAGGGGAGCGAGGGTGCTAGCTGGGAGGCCACCAGAGAAGGATGTTGCCATTAGTCTAGGCGGGAAATGACAAGGGCATGGACCAGCATTTTTTGTAGTGTCCATAGTTGAGGACATGAGCGGATTGCGAGAGATGTTTTTCAGGTGGATGGCAGCAGGCAGAGTCGAGGGTTGCTCTGGATTGTGGGTTCTGAAAGATAGGAGCGGACCGGAAGTCTAGGCTTACCACCAAGGCAGCCGCGACTTGCGGGACCCGGTGAGAGTGGTAGAGCCGTTGATGTAACAGATAGATCAGGGGCAGGGGTAGAGTTGGATGGTCGGAAAGATGAAGAGTTCTGTTTTATCCACATTTAGTTTTAGGAGAGGATGAGAAGAAGGAGGAATGGAGGACAGACAGTCAGGGATCCGGGAGAGTAGAGTATAGTGACTTTCTGGGCCGGAGGATAGATGTGGTGATTGATAGTAGCTGGGAGGTTGGGTTAGGTCAGCATAGAGGGTGGTAATGAAGCCATGTGATACGATGAGCTTGACTGAGGTCCAAGAGTGTAACGAGAGAGAAGAAGTAAGTGGACCCAGGACTGACCCCTGAGGTACACCAACAGAGAGAGGCAGGGGGGAGGAGGTGGAGCTAGAGTGAGTGACGCTGAAAGTCCGATCATCAGTAAGGTACGAGAGATCCATGGAAAGAGCCAAGTCTGTGATGCGGAGGGAAGAGAGGATTTGTAGCAGGAGGGAATGGTCGACAGTTTCAAAGGCCAGAGGTACAGGTCTAAGAGGAGGAGCACAGAGTAGTGGCATGAGGCTTTAGCCACGTTACTAGGTCATTAGTGACTTTGGTTTGGGTGTTTCGGCTAGAGTGGTTGCGGTCGAAAACCAGATTGTAGTGGGTCAAGAAGAGAGTTGGAGGAGAGGTGGGAGGACAGCTGAAGATAGACGTGCTGCTCGAGGAGGTTTGGAAGCAAAAGGGAGCAGTGAGAGTGGGCGATAGTCAATTGGACAGAGAAGAGGGGTCAAGGATTGTTTTTTTAAGGATTGGAGTGATAGTAGCATGTTTGAAGGCAGAAGGGAAGATACACAGCCTAATGTGGCATGGGATTGCGAGTGATGTGGGAGCAGAAGTAATATTGAAATGACAGTGCCCCCAGGAATGGCAGCTTTGCAGAGAGGTTAGTTAACTTTAGAAAGGTCTAAAAATCCTAACACCAACCTAGGGTTGGGTTACAGCTATGGTTAGACACTTTTCTTAGACATTTTTGTCAAAATTAATTTGAAGTCGACCCCAGTCAGAGAAATTAAATTTGGGTTGAACTTGCCTTTGACACATATTTATAGTGCAATAATGGAGTCAGAATTAACCCCTTCCCGACATAGGGCGTATGGATACGCCTAGGTAATATATCCCGTGACTTCCCGCAATTGGACGTTATCCTTATCGCCCTGGACCGATCGGCGGGCGTTTCGCGGGGTTGCGAAAAGCCACGCAACGATCGCAACATGGGATCAGCGGTAAATTACCGCTGTTGGCCAGCAATGCCGTATCACCCCCGGCCGGATTGTGGGCTCCCTGGCACGGACGCGGGGGTGATTTAACCGCCTCATTTACCGAGATGTCATTGGGATGCAGATATTAAAGAGCAGGCAGGAGGTGTGAGTCCTCCTGCCTGCTCCCGGCGGCTGCCGCACACTGTAGTGCGGCACGATTCCTCTCTGATGCCTCCGGGGAAGTGAAACGGACTTCCCGGGAGTCATCATCTTCTGTGATGTCACCACACCTTGCCCCGCAATGCGATTGTGGGCATGGTGACAGGCAGTCTGTCATGGCAACCAGTACAAAGCAGTACTACTGACTACTGTGCAATGGTCTGCATTTCTAACAGCAATCTGATGATTGCTGTTAGAAGATAAAGTGGGGAAAAAAAAATGGTCGAAAAAAAGAGTAAAAAAAAAATAAATGTCAAAAGTGAAAAAAAAAGATAAAACACAAACACAAAAAATAAACATAAAAAACGTTACACCGCCCTTTTCCCCTGTACAAAACGCCAATCGCCCAAAAAAAGATTCAAAAAATAAATAAAGTACCCATATTTGGTTTCGTCCGCCGTTGGTAACGAACCCACCCCGATAATCTGTCAAGTTTAATTAATTAAAACCCGTATCGGTGAACGCCGGTATAAAAAACAAAAACAAAAAACAAGTCACAGAATTGCGATTTTTGTACATCTCTGCAGCACAATTAAAATTGGGAATTAAAAGCGATCAAAAATTCATATAAGACGCCAAAGTTGTACCATTTAAAACTTCATTTCATCCCGAAAAAAAAAAGTCCATACACTTCTCTGTATTTTGGAAAAAAAAAGAAAGTTAGGGCCTCAAAGGGACAGCGATGAAAAAAAAAAAAAAAATATTTTTTTAACAAAATTTAAAAAACATTTTTTTTTTTTTTTAAAAGTGCTTAAAAATTTAAAAAAACTAAAAAAATTTGGTATCCCCCATAATCGTATCGCCCAGATTTAAAGCTAACTGGTCAAGGATACTGCACAGTGACCCGCTGTTAAAAATAAAAAAAAAAAACATACTAGGTGCGTATTTTTTTTCACCCCGCCTTTCCCCAAAAAAAGGATTTTAAAAAATGATCAAAAATTCTTGTCCCCCCAAAAAATTTTACCAATAAAAACGTCAATTTTCCCCCCAAAAAACAAGCCCCTACACAGCTCCGTACACAGAAAAAAAAAAAGTTATGGGGCCCCAGACTTTTGGGGCTAAAAAAAAACGTTTTTTTTCCTTTTTTTAATAAAGTGTTTTTAAAATTTGGGGTAAAAGCGGGAAAAAAAACAAAAAAATAAACAAATTTTGGTATCGCTGTAATTTTGGTTTCGACCTGGAAAAGAATAATACTTGTATGTCAGTTTTAAAAAGCACGGGACCCCTGTTAAAAAAAAAAAAAAAAAAAAAAACTACCAAAGGAAAAAGCGTTTTTTTTTTTCAAAAAGCCCACAAAAAAACCTTTAAAAAAAAGTGATCAAAACGGGATATGCCCCCCCCTTTTAAAGGGACTAATAAAAACATTAAAATCATCCCAAAAAAACCCCCAGAAAACATTCCCCTATACAGAAAACGAAAAAAGTTTTGGCTATCAGAACAGAAAAACATAAAAAAGCAATTTTTTTTTTTAGAACCCAAATTTTTATTTGTTAAAAGTAAAAAAACATAAAAAAACTATTTTTAAAAAAACTTTTTACCATTGGGAATTGTACCGAAACCCCCAAAAAAAAAAAGGTAACCTGTCAATTTACAAATGCACGGCGAACGCTTTTTTAAAATTGAAGCCCAAAAAAAAATTGGGGGAAAATTTCGTTTTCCCCCCCCCTTTTTTCATAGCCCAAAGCCCAAAAAAAAGCAACTTTGGGAACACCTGTGCACCCAAAATGTAACCCAAAACAACCCCCGATGATTTTTTCAGGCGTTGGGTGAAACCAAATAGGGGTTTACTTATGGAAGGTTTAAAAATTTTTGGTACTTTGGGGGGTTTGTATATGGACAAAGGGCCCCCACCCAAAATCTGCATTTTCCCAAAAACCCAAATAGCGCTCCCCCCCTTTTACCCCCTGCCCTGGCCCCCCAACAGCAGGGTTACACCCACATTAGGGTTTTAATTTCCGAACTTGGAAGAAATTGTGTAACAAGGTTTTTGGGTGCTTTTTTTTTTCCAGGATTCCTTTTAAAAATTAAAACATTTTCAGCTAAAATTGCCCGAAATTAAATTTGGGAAAAAAAAAATTGTTTTACATTTTCACAGTCCCCAACGCCCAAAATTTTTTTGGACACACTGTGGGGGGCCCATATGCCCCACACACCCCCGGATATATTCCTTAAAGGGGTTTTAGTTTTTAAAATGGGGTTTTTTTTTAGGGGGCGTTTATTAAGTTTTTGGAACCCTTTTAGGGGTTTTCCCCCAAAACCCGAAATGGGCCCCCAAAAAAAAAAATGGTAATGAAAATGAGACTCCAGAGTAGTAAAGGGGCTCCTCTATTCTGGGGCTTGTGGTTGAGCCAAAAAATGCAAATAGGGCCCATATGGGATATCTCTGGGAAAAAAGGGAGCCAAAAGGGGAATCAAATTAAGTTGTATTTCCCTGATCAAATTTTCCGTTTTTCTTTGGGGAACAATGTATAAAAATTTTTAAAATCTGCAAAAAAAAGTGAAATTTTGAAATTTCCTTCCACTTTGCCCTTTTTTTCCTTTTGAAACAACCCAATGGGTTAATAAAAATTCCTAAATGCGGGTTTTTTTAAAACTTTAAGGGGGTTTTTTAGTTTCTTAGATGAGGGCATTTTTATGGGTATCTAACAAAACAGGCCCAAACAAAAAAAAACACGTTTTGAACCCGGGGGCAGGTTTTTCTAAAAAAAATATATTGCAAAAAATTTTTTTGAAAATTTTAAAAATTAAATTTCAAATTTCCCAAGCCCCCTAATGTCGTAAAAAAAAAAAAACATTTAAAAAAATTTAAAGCCAAAAATACAGCAGACATAGGGTAGATGCCCGTTATAAAATATTTTTTAGTGGAAAAAACATATCTGTCTTACATGCAGAAATTTTTTTAAGGGTTTTAAAAATTTGGGAAAAATTTTTTTAAAATTTTTTACGATTTTTTTTTATATTTTTCCAAAAAAACAAACATTTTTTGGACCCCAAAAATTTTTTACTATCTTTTAAAGCACAATGGTTTTACGAGGAAAAAAAATTTGAATCAATGGATTGGTTTAAAATGTAAAAAAATTTTTTCTCCCATAAAGTGACACAAGAAGATTTCAAAAAAAGGGCTCGGGCAAAAGAGGCCCCCAAAAATTTGGGGCCCCGGGGGGTTTGGGGGTTAAACAGTTAAAGTTTAAATTGGGCTAGAGTTTAACCCGAAAAAAGCTTCAGAGGGAAAATTTTTAGTCCCTTTTCTTATTTAGAGCCTGCTGCAACCAGAAAGGGGAAAGCAATAACAACAACTAAATCCAGGGGGCTTTACTTTTCACCCCCCGTTCTGGGGCCTTTTTTCCCGGGGGGATGGACTGGACTATGCCAGAGACATACCATGGAGGTACACACTTACTCCTCTCTTCATGCACTACCACCTAATCCCAAGTATTAGCTGCTAACAGGTCTTCTTTTCCGTATTGCTCTGCTGTCCCTTTATCTAATTTAACGGTTGGGGAATGGGGATGGCAAATTTTTGGGGAAAGGTTTCCCCGGCCCGGAATTCTTGGCTACTTGGTAATTTCCCCTTTCAAACCCCAAGAAACAACAAATTGGGGCTTTTTTATAATCTTAACCTCTCCCCTTTTGCTCCCAAGGTTACCATGCTTGCTACAGACTTTACAATAATGTGAACCCATAGTCATGTTTTAGGGCAGAATGACTTTGCAGCTTTTATAAAGCGCACAATGCTTTCACAGTGTGTTAACCGCATAATGACATTATGAATATACATCCTTTTAACCCTGTCCCACCCGACACACTCCAACTCTGGGACACCATAAAACAACATAAAATTTTTGAAGACAAAAGGTTATTGAAAAAATTTATGGTTGAATATATTTTTGGACCTTTTAAATGGTAAACCAACAGATTACATGATCAAATTACCCGTTTGTCTTAGGACTTTATGTGCTTAGTGTTTTTAAACGGATTGTCCGATTATTTTTTTTAATTATTTTTTTATACTACTATCACACTTTTTTAAATAAAAAAAACACAAAAACTACCTTTTCTTCATGGGGCCCCCACACTCACCATCCTCACTTCTGCGGGTTTTTGGGTTTAAGGCGTCACCACTGCAGAAGTCAATTGCTACTGTTATACATCACCATTCAAAAGTGAGACATCCAAACGGTTCCCCCAAGTCATTTTCCCATTTCCACCCAATAGTTTTGCAATGGTAGGGGCCTTTTGGGGAAAAATAGATGTTAGTAAAGAATGGTGGGGAATGGGGGCAAAACAGTCCAAAAAGAAAGGGGGGGGGGAGAGGTAAGTAAAAGTTAAAAAAAAAACATTCTAGACGGGCCTCCAGAAGCATAATCACATTTAAAAAAAATAACTGGACAACCCTTTTAAACCCTTTAACTGAAGGCCTGAAAAGTACTTAAAAGGATTTTTCCACAAAGGCATTTCATGCCCTCTATTTTTCTCTTAGTGTCAGTGTGCTCGAAGGGGACATATTTTTATTTTTTTGAATTTGCAATATTGAGACCCACAGGTTGACTCACCATGCCTTTTTCCACGTGTTTTACTTATAAAAAAAGGGTTTTTATGTAAAGAGTTGTGGTAGCTAAAAATGTAGTCAGTGGTTAGAGTTTTTGCCTCACAGCACAGGGGTCCCAGGGTTCAAATCCCTGCAGGAAACCAAAACCCGTGGGTTTTTTTTTCTCTTTTCAATGCACCCTACCAAAAATTTAGGTTTCTTCTTTTTATTTATTTGCCTGTTTGATAATTACTAAGGTCTAGAACAGGGCAGAATGACGACCTGGGGTTGAACAGTAGTGAAGTGTGTTTTTTGGGAGGAATAGACTGCAGTACTGCTTGAGAGGAGATGTGATTCTGAGCAAGTGCGGCAAGACTAGGACTCTAGCCCCGGTTGTATCCCGGGAAAAAGGTAGACAATGGGGTCACCATGGGAGCAGCTAAAAAACCCAAAATTGATATGATGAATGGCAAAAATGTTTATTATTTAATTTACAAGCTTCCTACATCAACTTTACTTTGTGGCAAAACCCTTCTAATGACCAGCTACATTTTTTTAGTTTTTGCCTCTTTGCGTTTGAATAGTCATAACTTTTATCTTTTAAGTGATGCAGTTGTATGATGACTTGTTTTATGCGGAGGAAATTGCATTTGTGGGGGTCAGAGTTTAAGTTTTCAAATACATTATTGCAGAATTTTTGCATGACAATTTAGGCTTTTGTTATTTGTTCTCTTCATTTTTGTTGCAAGGGGGGGGAAAGGTTAAATTTTTTAAAAACAGCTTTTATGGAAGCGCAAAGACAATAAAGTGTTTTTTAACTTTTTACCCTTGGGGGACTTGCCCCCTAGGGAGTCAAATTTTAGACACCCCTTTTTTTTGATATCCTGGAAAGATAGGCACCCATGCTCCTGCTGTTAGCGGCGGGTGTCAGCCTCTTATGTATCAAACTTACTAAGTAAGCCCACTGCATAGGAGCTAACCAACACCAGGATGTACCCAAACATAAAATATAATAGTAAAAAGATGGGGGAATTTCTCAAAAATTAGTTTCGCCAACTTCGACGAATTTTACGACAAAATTTGTTTCGGTCCTAATTACTTCGGGACGAATCGCATTAAAAAACAGCTATTACCAGACTGCAGAGAGGCTGTATGGTGCTGTATAACGTTGTGCCATGCTTAAATATGCAGAGGGAGCTTGGTTTGGTCTTCATACAATGCTGTGTTTTAGTATGACACGCACATGACTGCCGCCGCTCTTAGAATCGCTTCACTATAAAATTCCCCGTGGACTTACAGAGGCAAAACTGACCAAAAAACTGAAGCAGGAATGCAGCCTGATAAAGTCATGGCAGCACCAGCTGGAAAAAAAGAAGCTGAGGGCTAAGATCCCACCATAGCGTCAAAGAACACAGTAGTAGGTTACTGTAGCCGCCACAGATCTCAGCACAGTAAGGGGATGTCACAGCAGGGCTCACTCCATGAGGCCAGAGCTTTAAACCGTCACAAAATATGACAGAACCTGTTCTGTTAAACGCTGATACATGTAGAGGCCCACAGAATGAGTGGAGAGGGTGCTGGCAGTAATTTTGCGTTGTTGTCTCTGATCATTTTGCCCTACCTTTCATCCGTCAGTGTCTGCTTTCAAGCGGTCAATAATCCATCAGTATTGCTAAGGCCAAAAACAAACAGGAATTGATCCAAAATAGATATGACCAGTATATTGGATATTTGCATGTGTTCTGTGTTCTGTATCCACTCCTGCTTTTGGCTATCAATCCTGATGCTTTTTCATTCCTTCTGACAGATGAAAAGAAGGGGAAATCTAAACATAGTGGCAACATCATAGAGTGGTGAGGGTGGAAACAGCATTAGGAAACCACAGGGTGTTCCAGTGGGACAGCGGTCACTTGGCAGCAGCATGAGAAGGCACAGAGTGGCACAATCACAAATTCTGGAGGTGGCAGCAACATCAGGAGCCCACAAAGTGGCACAATGACACTGTGTGGTATGACGATGTCGATATAACAAACAGCAGCATGGAGGTGCAAGGACAGTGGTACAAAGACAGAGTGTGGAGGTCACGGCAGGCAGCAACAGCAGCAGCAATGAGGTCAGAGCAGTGGGCACAATGACATTCTGGAGGTGGCAAAAACAGGAGTAGGCCACAAAGTGGCACAATGACAGAGTGTGTCAGTCACGGCAGCAGCCACAGCAGCAGCATGAGGTCAGACAGTGGCACAATGACATTCTGGAGGTGGCAAAAGCAGGAGTAGGCCACAAAGTGGCACAATGACAGAGTGTGTCAGTCACGGCAGAAGCAACAGCATGAGGTCAGAGAGTGGAACAATGACACAGTGTGGAGGTCACAACAGCAGCATCAGCAGCAGCATGATGTCAGAGAGTGGCACAATGACAGGGTGTGGAGGTGACTGCAGCAGCAACAACAGCAGCAGCAGCATAAGGTTAGAGAGTGGCACAATGACTCAGTGTGGAGGTCACGGCACCAGCAACAGCAGCAGCAGCATGAGGACATTGAGTGGCACAATGACAGAGTTTGGAGGTGGGTGGCAATACCCGTCCCTGCAAAAAGATGGTGGTAGGCAGATGGAGAAACTGGCAGCAGATGTGTGGCATCAGGCGGGTGGTGGCTTCAGAATAGTGGCTGAAGCAGATAGTTTAAACCCAGACTCATTTCTCATAGTTTTGGTTAGGCGTCATGGCTGATGTAATCTGACGCCTAAGGCATTGGTGTGTGGAAATCCTGGCCGATCTACGCCTGATTCATCTTGACAAAGGTCAGTCGTTCCACATTTCCCGTGGACAAGCGGGTTCTCCTTGGGGTAACGATGGCCCCCGCCGCACTGAACACCTGCTCTGATGCCACACTACTGGCCGGGCAGGACAGCTACTCCACTGCAAACTCGGCAAGTTGCGGCCACACATCCAGTGTGGCTGCCCAGTAGTCCAGCGGATTTTCTAACTGGGGTGGGCCACCACCTGTTGGTTCAGGGCCTGCTCCAGATCCTGCTGCTGCTACTAGTGGCGATTGCCCTCCTCACTAGGCGGGTGAAGGAAGCTGCTCATCAGCGACTCCAGATTCAGGTTGCTGCTGATGGAGCTGGTACTGCTCCAAACACACATTCCCACAGCAGCCGCAGCAGTGGTACGCGAGCGCTGAGGAACCCCGGTCAGACCTGTAAGAGGAATGACGATGCTGTACATAGGCAGCGGCCAACTGACTACGGAGGATTTCCCTATAGTATTTGAGTTTGTCCTCCCTCTCAGCAGCTGGGAAAAAGGCTCCCATTTTGGACCGATAGCGAGGGTCCAATAGGGTGGAGAGCCAGAAGTCATCCCTCTGCCAGATGGTGACTATTCGGCTGTCACTAGTCAGGCAATACAGCATGCTGCGGGCCATCTGCACAAGTGACTCCGAGGGACTCCCTGCCTCCATCTCCACCGTATAGTGCCACGGTGCTTGCGGGTCATCTGCCTCATCTTCCTCATCTCCATCTGCCTCCTCCAGCTGTTCCTGCTCCTCCTCTCCTGTCAAATGGGTAGAAAAGACACTCATTTTACCAGGCAATGCTTGTGCTCCTCCTCCAGTTCAGTCCCTAGCAGACTCATGTGGCCGCGAGATGTAGTCGCCATGTCTCCAGTCCCCTGCCCAGACAGATTTTTCAGCATCTGCTCCAGGACATGAAGCAGTGGAATGACGTTATTCATCCCGTAGTCCTGGCGACTGACAAATAACGTCGCCTCCTCGAATAGCCTCAGCAAATGGCAGGTGTGACGCATGAGCTGCCACTGGCTGACATCAAAGTTACACAAGGAAGTACTTCTGTCCGCCTGGGTCATCAAAAAATCGTTAATGGCCTTTCTCTGTTCATACAGTCGGTCCAACATGTGCAGGCTGGAATTCTAACGGGTGGAAACATCGCATATCAAAGTGTATTGGGGCAGGCCATTCTGTTGCTGCAACTCGAGTAGGGTGTGCCTGGCTTTGTAGGAATAGATGAAGTGCATGCACAGTTTCCTGGCCATTTTCAGAATGTTCTGAAGATCAGTGGAAGACTTCAGGAACCTTTTCACAACCAGATTGAACACATGTGCGCCATGCAGGGCGCATGGACCGTCCCACCTCGGTGCAGCGCGGACACCATGTTCCTCCCATTGTCCATCACCATGGTTCCAATTTGCAGTTGGCGCGGAGACAACCACACTTTGATTTCTTGCTGCATGACGAAGAGCAGTTTCTCCCCTGTGTGACTTCATTCGCCGATGCAAGCCAGGTGTAGAACTGCGTGGCACCGCTGTGCCCTACACATGTGGTATGATGGAGCAGTACTTGTGGAAGCTGAGATGGTGGTGGTGGAGGAGGAGGCGGACATTAGCGCAGGAGCGGCAGTTTGACAACGTGGACGAGAAAGTGGCGTCTCCTGTCCAAGTTGTTGGTGTGCCTGGGCAGGAAGCACATTCACCCAGTGGGCCATTAAGGACAAGTAATGGCCCTGACCGTAGTTACAGCTCCACACGTCCGCGCTGCCATGCATCTTGGAAGAAAGGGATAAGCTCAAGGACTGGCCCACCTTCTGTTCTACATATTTGTGAAGGTCTGGTACTGCCTTTTTGGAAAAGAAATTACGGCTTGGAACTCTCCATCTCGGCTCTGCACAGGCCATTAATTCTATGAACAGTGCAGAGTCAATCATTTGGAAAGGGAGGGACTGCAGTACCAACAACTTGGACAGGAGCACGGTCAGCTTCTGCACCTTTGGATGGTTGGACGCATACTGTTGTCTCTTTGCAATCGCCTCGTTGAACGACTGCTGGCGCCATGAGTAGCGAGGAGCAGGAGTTTCTGGACCGGGAGATAATGGCAAAGAGAAATATCTCCCTTCTGCATAGGTGGTGGAGCCTTGACTGGCTGCAATGGCATGCGTGCCACTGGGCGCCGCTGCTGTTGCGGTGGCAGGATGGACCACCACATCTGAGCCACATTTCTCCCAGGCCACAGGTTGGTGACGCTGCATGTGTTGAAGCAGGGCCGTGGTGCCAACGTTAGCTCCCTGGTCACGCTTCACTTTCTGCCCACAGATTCTACATATATCCATTTTTGACTCCTCCGGTGTCTTAGCAAAGAACTTCCACACCGCCGAATAGCAGATTTTACCACCAACGTTCCGCACTGAGTGACTACTACCGCTGCGTCCTCGCTGAGCCTCTGTGCCGCTACTTTCTTGGACCTGCGAAGTGGGTTTTCTACCCCGTGGCTGCTTGGCTCCCGACCTCGCACTGCTGCTACCCTGCTGACTCACGGCCACACTACCCACTTTCTGGCTGTGCCACTGCCTGAGGCGCAAGCTAACGCCCTCTTCTCCTGACGATGATGAAGCCCTTGCTTCACCCGGCTCCCAAGTGCGGTCGGCTGCATCATCATCGATTATTGTTTGATCATCACTACTGTCCTCCTCAATGGTCTTGGTATGCAGAAGAGGCTAAGCCCCTCACAACATGACCTCTCCATGCCACTCTCCACATCTATACCTTTCCGCCTACGCAAGAAGCAGGGGATATTGGCCACATTTCTCTTCGCTGCCGAAATAGCTGCTGACTGTCCTACCTCAAATTGTCCCCTTGCAAGTATATCGGCGCTGAGCCCAGAACCACATAGTATATCTCTGGCTGAGGAACCCAGGTGGGACAGAGGCGGGTGAGACAGTGAGGGCCGCTGACAAAACGCTCCTTGGTCATGCCAACAGAGGGTTTGGTGTCTGACGTTCCCAACGACTCTGGCTGGGTTTTCAGATTCATCTGGAGGAAGTATGACCTAGTCAACCAATCAAAAACCCTTGGGTTCTGGTCACACAACGTCCGCTAGATGACCTCTGGCAGTTCTGGCCTCACCGATCACCCCTGCTGGCGACTTTACCCTTAGGCTAGGTCACATAAACGGCTTAAATGCAGACGAAATTAAACGCTCTGCAATACGCCGAAGTTGCATGTGGCGGGGCAGGATCTGTGGCGGGTGGGGGGGGCCGGAACCTCTCCGGCCCATAGACTTGCGTTACCGGCGGCGCATATACGCCGCTAGTACTTGACATGTCAATTATCTCTCCCCCCGGCGGATTTGCCGAGCAGGGAGGGGAGACTTAATCCATAGTTTCACTATGGAGAACTGTGTATTAAACAGTAATGACTAGGGAGCGTTTTCCCAGCCGTAATTTGCGCACTCCGGCACGTAATTACGGACTGAAATATGTCCAATTTTAAGCCGTGTGAATATTGCCTTACTGTGCTGCGACCTGTGCCTGCTCCAGGAATGTTTGTGCCACTGCCACTCGCATGTGAAGAGCCTGCCACCTCTTCTGTCTGACATACGTTTGGGTCTAAAAATGTACAACACTGTTTAGTGAAGACAATCTGATGTATGATAGCACACCCTGTATTTTGACTCCAAATGAACCACTAACAAGCTTGGGTAACCCTTAGATATAAATTTGTGCTACCATAAATGTGCAGGAAAAATTTACTTGTAGGTGCCGTTTAAAAACTCTTGTGTATTTTACTGAATAGAAAAGCCACAAACAGGCTAATTAACTTCGGATATAAATTATGCTACAGGCAAATTTCTTCTTTGTCATTGAAAAACACAGTTTCTTTACTGACTACAACAGCAAGAAAAATTCTTAATTAACCCTTGGAATCTAAATTTGCGCAAAAGAAATGAGCTGCCCAAAAATTAACAGCTTATGTGCCGTGTAACACAACGTGTATTTTTACTGACTATACCACAACAGCAAAAACGCTTTAATTAAGCCTCGGATATGAAATTCTTCTTTGGCGTTTAAAAAAAAACTTTTCTTTACTGTACTACAATTGTCATACAAACACCTTAAGTAGCCCTTGGAAAAAAATAGAGCAAAAGAAATGAGCAGCCAAAAATTAACTGGTATTTTGGATTGAAAAAACGCTGTTCTTTAACTGAATATAACAACAAAAACAGCTTAAAACCCTTGGATATTCAAATTGTGTTTCCAGAACTGTAGCAATGTAATATGAATATGCAGCTGAATTGGATGCACACTGGACTCAGTTCCATTACCACCACAAAATTTAAACTTAAACTTAGAACGTAAGAGAACAGACTCTGAAAAAGCTGTTGGAACCCCCCCCAAAAAATCGCTGTATAAAAGTTCTTTCTTTTGTGTGAGATCTCAGCTACAGGAGCTGCAGCAGCTACAACACGGCACAGACAGAGGAACATGAACTGCCAGCATCGCGTCCAGGCTTATATAGTGCGGTGACATCAAAGAATCCCGCCGATCCTCTGAGTTGGCCTCATCCTCTTGCACCAGTCATCTAGGCTACTCCTTTCTCCCTCCCAGGAGTTTCTTTGCCTCATGTAACGCCATGTGCTGCAGCCATTTTAATCAATTAAAAACACGCTTCAGTTCCAGATAGCGAATCACCCCCGAACTTCGACTTCGTTCAGAATCAAAGTTTTCCTGAAATTCTAAACGATTTCCACTTCGTTAGAATCGATTCACCCATCTCTACCCACAGGCGATTTGGTTTAGACTCTGAGCTTTGAGAGTCAACCCCTTTTATTACATGCCTCTAATAGAAGCTGATCTTTACAATTATTGTACTGCTAGCACTATAATTTTCCAAATGTCAAGAATAAATATTTAAGAATGTTTTCATTAAAGTCATAATTCCTATCGTCATTATAGATCCGTTTTTAACAATCAATAAAGTATTATGTGAAAATTATCAGGATATTTAAACATAGAGCAAATTTACAAAGATTCTAATCTCCAAAATGCTAATCACTAGGTGTAATAATGTAACCATCTTTTAAGCAACATGAACAGATCTTTTAGTGTGAAGGTCAGCAGTGTAGCTTTAGGGTACAGAGTAAGTAGTTGTACTTGTGTTCTAATGCCTAAAAGCTTCCACATACAAAGACACCGCTATTATAAAGGGATCTTGTTACAGGCTTTAATTTATGCCTCCTTATGAAATGTAGTATAGAAATTGCACTCAGGAATCTATGTGCATTGGTTTGCTTTGTGATGATGTAGACAATCACAGAGGTGCCTATAGTGGTGATTCCAATCATTAACCACATTGGAAAAACAGAAAAAGATGTGTTCACACAGTCAAGCTTTATAGCCGCAAATAGTGATGAGCGATTACGTCGACTATCGTCATCGGGTCGATAGTCGATATCGGCAATTATCAAGACGATTTCCGATAGTCGATAATAGATTATCTCCGATCGACCATTAAAGTCTATGGGAATGAACAACGACCGGTCCATTCTTTACACCCCATAACAGGGCTGGAGAAGCTGGAATTAACATCCACAACAGTCAAATGGATACGTGCTACATCTTGGGCAGCACACTTAGGTTATAAAAGCCACAGAAAAAAAGTCACAGACCATTCACTATCCCTGTCTTGTACCACAGCAATGCCCCTAAACCTACAGACCGACAAATTAAAAAGTGCCAGAATCATTATGATTTGAACCAACATTTTAATTGAACTGGACCATTGTGACTATTCCCTGTCCTGGAACGCAGCATGACCCATAAAACCTATCTGACCTCCCAAAAAAAAAGCCTGAAAAGGAGTCTATGAACACCATTTTAGTGAACTGCGGACATTGACTTAAGCCTGTCCTGGACCGCAGTATGACCATTAAACCTGTCTGACCCACAGATTAAAAAGTGCCGAAAAAGGAGTCTTTGAACCACCATTTTTAGATGAACCTGGACATTGACCTATGCCTTTCCTGGGGCCACAGTATGAGCCCCAAACCTGTCTGACCCCACAGATTAAAAAGTGCTGGAAAAAGGAGTCTGTTGTGTAACCACCATTTTAGTGAACTGGACATTGACTTTAACCTGTTCTGTACCACATTGAATGACCATTAAACCTGTCTGACCTCCAATTAAAAAGGTTGGCCACCTGTTGGGGCCGGATATAGGAGTCTTTGAACCTACCATTTTAGTTGAACTGGACATTGAACTAATGCCTGTCCAGGGACACAGCAATGAACCCCAAACCTGCATGAACCCCCAGATGTCAAAATGTGCCCGGAAAAAGTAGTCTTTGAACAAAACCGACCCTTTTTTTCACTGGACAGTTGACTATACCTGTTCTGTACCACAGTAATGACCATTTAAACCGTTCTGACCCACAGATTAAAAAGTGGCCCGGAAATAGGAGTCTTGAACACCATTTTAGTTGAACTGGACATTGGACTATACTGTTCTGTACCACAGTAATGACCATTAAACCTGTCTACCCTCCAGATTAAAAAGTGTCTGAAAAGAGTCCCTATGAACCACCATTTTAGTTGAACTGGACATTGACAATGCATGTCCTGGACCGCAGTAATACCTTAAACCTGTCTGACCCACAGATTAAAAAGTCTGCAAAAAGGAGTCTTTCAACCACCATTTTTAGTTGACCTGGACATTTGACTATACCTGTCCTGTACCGCATTATGACCATTAAACCTGTCTGACCCATAGATTAAAAA
Source organism: Phyllomedusa bahiana (assembly GCA_025379985.1). Lineage (NCBI taxonomy): Eukaryota > Metazoa > Chordata > Amphibia > Anura > Hylidae > Phyllomedusa > Phyllomedusa bahiana. Next base: position 23,488 of record JAODAL010034995.1, on the reverse strand, counting down.
CGTGGTGGGAAAGGAGTTCTTAGAAACCACCATTTAGTTTTGAACTGGAACATCTGACTTAAAACCTGTTCTGCACCACAGTATGACCATTAAACCTGTCTGACCCACAGATTAAAAAGTGCTGTGAAAAAGGAGTCTTTGAACCACCATTTAGTTGAACTGGACATTGACTATACCTTCTGTACCACAGTATACCATATAAAACCTGTCAGAACCTCAAGGATTAAAAAGTGCCGGAAAAATGAAGTCTTTGAAGCACCATTATTAAGTTGAAACTGTACATTGGCTATACCTGTTCCTGTACCGCAGTATGACCAATTAAACTCTGTCGACCTCAAGATTAAAAAGTGACGGGAAAAGGTGTCTTTGAACCACCATTATATTGACTGGACATTGACTATACCTGTCCTGTACCCACAGTATGACCCTTAAACCTGTAACTGACCCACAGATTAAAAAAGTGACGGGAAAAGGAGTCTTTGAACCACCATTTTAGTTGAACTGCACATTGACTATACCTGTCCTGTGCCATGACATGAGCCCCAAACCTGCATGACCCCAAGATTTAAAAAGTGACGGAAATAGGATCTTTTAACCACCATTTTAGTGAAACTGGACATTAACATGATCTGTCCTTCCCGCATTTATAACCATTTAAACCTGTCTGACCCACAGATTAAAAAGTGTTGGGAATAGGAATTCTTTGAACCACCATTTTTAGTTGAAATGGACATTACTAGACCTTACTCTGGGTAACCTACATCTGTTCAAGTCTTCCTGTACCTCCCTTGTACAATTCAGAGGAATATTGTATCAGCTAGTTTGTACATGCCAGCTTTTTAGTTTAATTCTAGAAAACACATTTTTAAAATAGGATGGAATCCCACCACATCTTTGTTTCTCTTTTTTTTTAATTGTATTAAATGGGTTGTTTCACTACAGGGATTACTAGCTATTTTAAAGATCTTTGCAAAAACAAGCATTTAGCAATATGGGTCCATTAACATTGGCCTAACCTATCCTGTTTTTTGACAGCACCATCACCCTTGAGCCACTTTTGACAACTGTGAAGAACAATGGTCTGTTTAAAACCACATTTTTAGAATAGGAACCTGTATATAGGCTGCATTTCATTCACAGAAAAATGCCCCAAAAAATTCAAAACATGACCCCTTGACCACTTTTGACAATTGTGAAGAACAAATTGTCTGTTTAGAAACCCACATTTTTTTACAATAGGCCTGTATTAATAGCTGCATATTCACAGCAAAATGTCCCCAAAAAATTCAAAACATGACACTGAGAGCCACTATTAGACAATTGGTGAAGAACAAATGTCCTGTTAAAACCACATTTTATTTAGAATAGGACCTATATTATAGCTGCATTATCCAAGCAAAAATGCCCCTAAAAAATTCAAAACATGACGCATTGAGCCACTTTTGACAATTGTGAAGAACAAATGTCTGTTACAAAAACACATTTTTTACAATAGGTACCTGTAAGTATAGCTGCATTTCACAGCAAAATGCCCCCAAAAATTCAAAACATGACCTTTTTAGCCACTTTGGACAATGGTGAAGAGTGCAAAATGTTGTTAAAAAACCCAAACATTTTTTAGATCAGAGACCTTTTAGTAATTGCTGATTTCAAAGCAGCAATGATCCAAAAAAAAAAATTAAAAAATGAACATCTCAGCCACGTTAAAAATTGTGAGGGAGAAATGTCCACTTAGAAGCCACATTTCCTGTTCCAAAGGACCATGATTTATAGCTGTATCTCACAGTCAAAACTGACCCCATAAAATTATAAAAAAATGACTTCTCAGCCACTGTTTAAAAATTTGTGAGTGACAAATGCCACTTAGGAAGCCACATTTATGTTTCCGCAAAGTATCATGATTATAGCTGTAGTCTCACAGCAACATGACCCCAATAACTTATAAAAATGACCTCTCGGCCACTCTTAAAAATTGTGATGGGAGAAATGCCACTTAGCAAGCCACATTCTATTCAAAGGACCATGATTATAGCTAGTATCTCACAGCAACATGACCTCAAAAACCATTGACAATGCGAAACACTCTAAAGAATTAAAGTGATAAATTGAATACGGTTTTTTGTCATGAGAACCTTGGTGTCTTTTTACAGTCTCCACACGCCAAACCAGCAAAATGATCTTTTTGGAACTGAGAATAAAATTGCGAGAGAGAAATGATCCATTTTAAAAAAAAGTTTTAAGAGGAACCATTTCTGTTTGAAGAGGAATCGTGAAGTAGAACCGGCAACTAAATCGATGACCCTCGGCAATTGGGGGCCACAACCATCATCATAGATCCATGCCTGAATTCACTTGATGAATGTCAAAACGATCAACATTATCTGTGAAAGCCGGATGCGTTTTTGTCTGTAATCGACTCCTCCAGCTGTGCTGAAGTCCGCTCAGATATGATTTGGCTTGCTGGCAGGACAACACCTCTTGGCGTAGAGAGCGAGCTCGGGCCATTCATCCATTTGGAAACCCAGAAAGTTATTGGTCTGAACACAACCAAAAACATCGGGAGGTTGAGATGCAGATAGTCGTGCAGCCATGATCTTAAACTGGTCCTCTGAGTGTTGTATGTGTGCCCTGCATTACATGGTTTGGTGATAGTGGTAAATAAAGATTGGGCCCCCAAGAGGTCACCTTCTGCTTCTGCCCATTGCCTGCTGCTGCTGCCGCTGCGGCTACTTGGCAAACTACTACTAGTCACGTCGCTGACTTGTTCCACTGTGACCTTTGAAGAATTTGAAGCCGACGAAACAGATTGTCTCCAGTTGATCAATAGGCAAGGTCTCCATTTTCCTGCATTTTACTCTCTATTTGGGTGCGTGGATGGAAAGTGCTGAGTTTTGTTTTGTACCCGGGGGATCCAGAGGTGCCACCCAGTAACGTTGTTCATTTTGAATGGCCTTAAAGCGAGGATCATGTGAGTAAAATGGAGCATCCAAGCACTCATGGAGGATGGAGCCTTGATTTCCCCAAGCCACTGGGTCAAGGGGCACTAGAGAAACTGATCGTCCTCATCTTCCTCCGTCCTCCGCCTCAAATTCCTCCCAACCTCAATCCACGACACGGACGTCGGTAACGTCGGTGTCTATGAATTACCTCACCTCCTCCTCCGCTTTCCTCCGACACAGCTTCAACACAGCCCTGACTTGCCTCAGATGATGCACCCTGAGAGGCTGATGCGCCGCCTCGCACTAGCCCTGGCCCCGAACCACTGCCTAATGAAGACCGATAAAATATGGTGAACTATCGTGCCATAGTAGATTCGAGTGGAGAGAAAAGGCTCCGTGTCCGCAGTCTGTGATCCTTCTCCGTCCTCCCTTCGCTGCGGACCCTGATGTTTGCAGAGTGTCCAAGATCTTCCATAACTAAGGTCACACAATGCTCATGCTGACAAGGCACTTGGTGGCTTTCTTCAAACTGGCAAGGATGTGCAGCAGCTCATTTCCACCTCCTCCACTCTCAGTGGCTCAACACCCCTGAGGTCCACCGCTGCTTGTCAGGCCATGTGTCACTTCTTACAGCGTAATGGCATTGCTCTGCTTCCACAATCGCTGAGCTGTGGAGGGTGGAATTCAGCGTTGTTGCCACATCAACAATGAGACATTGATGGGGAGGCCGAGCTAACGCTGCAACTCTGCCAGGCGGACGAAGCAGTGGTGCGAACGTGGGAAGTGCGAACACAGACCACGAGCCTTCCTCGAGCAGGCAGTCCAAACCCGGGTAGTGCTTTAGAGATTTCTGACGACGAGGTACTTGACATGTCCCAGCAAGGGATGTTGCTCCAGCCTACCGATCTTAAAGGCGGCCAGCAGATTTCGACCGTTACGCACACACACCTTGCCTTCACAAGGTCCTTGTCACCCAGCTAGCGCTCGGCTCTCGTTGCGGAGAGACATCCACAGCTTCCTGACCTGTGTGTGGGACGGTTCCTCCAAGACAGATAATTTCAGACAACGGCCTGGTTTCTCTTGGCAAGTATGCCATCAGAGGACCTTGGGGAAAGAGCCTGCACCATCCCTGTGGGTTTTGAAGAGCGTGCCGATCCTAGAGCCACCGTCACCCAACCGAGAGACATCCACCCAGCTCACCCAGTGAGCTTCACAGAGATATAGCGGCCTTGCCGTCGCTTACTATGTCCAGTTCGTGTCCAGATGGACTTTCCGGAACAGATCAGACAACGCGCGCCTTGAAATTTTAGAAGACTCGTGGCTGCCAGGCAGGGACGGCTTTCCTGCAAAGAAATGCCATGCTCGAAAAAAAAAAATTTTTTTAAAAAAAAAAAAAAAAAAAAACATCTGTATTGGGGCAGGCAAGGGCCATGACGTGGCGGAACCCATATGTGTCCACCAGACGGAAAGGCAATATTTCCAAGGCGAAAAGCTGCTAGACTGGCCGCTGTACGGCGTGCAGGTAGTCAAACTGGCGGAAGGAGGAAAGGTGTAGATGGGTCTCTGGTGGTCTGGTGTACTCGGTGCCGACGGTGTGGGAGGCTGAAGTGGAAGGCTGAATCCCGATCATTACTCTGAGAGAAATGGGCAGCTGAGGAACGCTGGTGGGTGAGCGGAGGAGGAGAGGCGAAGACAGAGGGTGTGACAGTGGTTGGAGGCCCAGGCGTCGGTCTGGGCCTTATTTTTGGCCAAGTGTTCCCTCCATTTTCAACCAGCATTCGCAGCGGTGTGACTAACATGTTGGTGGGTGGTTAAACACCCTAAGTTCTGCCTCTACTGATGCGTTTTACGGCAAAGGCGGCATATGACAATCCGGCTGGGTGAATCAGAGGGCTTGCTCAAAGAAGAGCCAGGTTTGAGAGGTCTCTGGACCTTTTTGGACGGCGATAAGCGAGGAGCGAGTTTCCGCTGACCGTGGCTGGCAGAATCTATCTCAGCGACTCTGTTCTGCGACCATCCCTCCCCCCCCCCTCCCCTTTTTGAGGCGGGACCCTACTGACGACTACCCCATTGTCTTCCTCTCCTCGTCCAGTGATTGAAGCGCATCGTATGCAATTCTGCGAAAAGACCACGTTGGATCCACAATGTCCGTCATCACATCATCAACACAGTTGAACTTGGTCGTCCTGACATTCTGCCTCAAGGAGGCTGCGGGCTGCAAGCAAGAGGCACTGCAAGCCGTTGCCCGACACGTCTCCGTGATTTTGGCCATTGACTCGGGCTTCCTTCTCCTCCTCCTGATGCATCAGTAACTGGGCGTCAGAGAAGAAAATCATCCTCTTTGGCCTCTTGATCTTTTAACATATGCCTTCTGACCCAACTACATTTTTTTTCCTCAAAGAGGTCTTCAGAAAATGGATTATCCACAGTGGTGGGTTAACACGTATTGACATTTGGGCTGCTTTCGCTTCATGTTGGATGGATGCGGATGACGACATTTGTGGCCGTGACTGGGAGGGACGTGGGAGGTAAGACTGCTGATGGCAGGTTGCATTAACCACTGGAAGACCAGATTGGTGACCTGTTTCCGTTACTGAGATTCACATATGTCCCATGACATCAGCGATGACAGGTCCTTACGGTCCTGCAACCGACGATCCACTGGCTTGCTTGTTGTGCGCCTAGCACTGAAGGAGCACCTTCTCCACCGTACCTAAACCTCCATGTCCTACCCCCCCTCTTTGCCGGCTTACCACCTGCAATTCGCTCCATGTTTAGAAAGATACAAATTGGAGAAGGTAGGGAAGAGTTGTGGAAAGTCTCTTATTAAAAGACAGGCAAATCACAGCTATTCTTAAATCCTCTAATTTCCTACGAGCCAACTAGGTAAGAAACTGAAAAGTATCTTGCGAATCACCTGTGAAAATGCGGTCTGGTGGAAGAACCCGTAAAGACAAAATCAACAGTGTTCCTCCTTCAGGTCCCAGGATTTACAAACATGCCCCAGTAGGACTCAGGAATTGATAGTATTTTCAACAAAAAAGCATAAAAGTGCACGCTATCTGGCGCCAAACTGAATATTCAAAACAAGTAGCCCAATAAAAAACTATTCCAGAAGTTACAAAACGTATGAGAAATTGTGTTTGTTTCAGCAATGACAAACAGAAACAGTTGCTAGTGAAATTTTTTTCTACAGAAATTGACGTACAACGAGGCTATTGAAAAAACTAGGGCCGCACCACGTGCAATAGCAGCTATTTAAAAACTATTAGAATAATGAATAGTATTTTTTGCACCTATCATATACACCTGAGGTGACTACAAAATAGCCTGTGTTCAAATTTAAGTGCAAAGGTGGCTCTATAACAAAGCTGGCCTGCGCCAAAGTGAAAAAACACCTATCTGAAATGTATAAACGGATAATAAAAATATTTTTTGCACCTATCAAATCCACCAGCTGACAACAAAATGATGTATTCAAATTTAATTGCAAAGGGCTCTATGAACAGAAGCTGTGGCCTGCGCCAAAGTGAAAAAAAACACCTATCTGAAATTGTAGACGGATAATAAAAGTGTATTTTTTGCACCCTAATCAAATACGACCTGCTGTGACTACAAAATTTGCTGTATTCAAATTTAAAGGCAAGGTGGATCTATGAACAAAAGCTGGCCTGCCCAAATTGAAAAAAAACACCTATCTGAAATCTATACGGATAATAAAAGTGGAGTTTTGCACCTATCAAATACACCTGCGGTGACTACAAAATTGATTGTATTCAAATTTAAATGCAGGTGGACTCTATGGACAATGCTGGCCCTGCGCCAAGTTGAAAAAAAAAACGCTTAATCTTAAAATGTATACGATAATAAAATGTATTTTTGCACCTATCAATACACCTGCGGTGTATGACTGAAATGTTCTGTATTCAAATTTAAGTGCAGGTGGATCTATGAACAAATCTGGTCCTGCGCCAAAGTAAAAAAAACCATCTGAAATGTATACTTATAAAAAAATGTATTTTTTGCACCTATCAAATACACCTGCGTGACGACAAAATTGCTGATTCAAATTTATAGTGCAAAGGTGGCTCTATGGACAAAGCTGGCCTGCGACAAAGAGAAAAAAACAACTATCTGTAATGTATATCCATAATAATAGTATTTTTTTCACCTACCAAATACACCTGCGAGTTGACTACAAAATTGCTGTATCAAATTAAGTGCAAGGGGATTCTTTGAACAAAGCGTTGGCCTCGCCAAAGTGAAAACACCAATCTGAAAGTATACAAGATAATTAAAAGTGGAGTTTGCACCTATCAAATACACCTGCTGTGACTACCAAATTGCTGTATTCAAAATTAAGTGCAGGTGGCACTATGGACCAAAGCTGGCCTGCGCCAATGTGAAAAAAAACACCTATCTGAAATGTATACGGATCAAAAAAGTGGAGTTTTGCACCTATCAAATAAACCTACGGTGACTACGAAATTGCTGTATTCAAATTAAAGTGCAGACTGCACAACATACAAGTTATATTTCCACCAAAACAATGGCCAAAAAGTGTGTTATTAAAAACTCCATTGCAATGCAGGGTCTAAACTCTAAACACAGTCTGGGCTGCACAAATATCCACTCTCCTTAACCCCTTCATCACGACCGTTGGGCGAATGCATACGACCAGTTGGTTTGGGGATTCACACACCTGGACTGTATGCATACGTCCCTGAGGATCGCCGCAAACACATAATCAAGTTTCACTGCGATCGGCACGGGTGTCACTGTATATTACAGCTGACATCCCGCAGCGTCGGCCCCGACCAGAGATTGCTCCGGGGGGGATGGGGAGGGGCCGTTAACCCCTTAATTATTGCGACCATCGGGTAAAAAAAAGTGAAAAACATGTGAAACATAAACACGAAAAATAAAAAAAAACACACCTGCCCTTTTCGCCTTAACAAATGCCAATCGCCCAAAAAGATAAAAAATAAATAAAGTAAGCCAATATTGGTCTTCGCCCACGATGCTAACGACCGCCCTAATAAATCTGTCATGTTAATTTACCCATACGTGAACCCGTAAAAAAAAGAAAACAAAAACACTCACAGAATTAATATTTTTGTTCATCCCTCAGCACATAAAATGGAAACAAAAGTGATCAAAAAACCCTTGAAAATGCCAACGTTGTACCAATTAAAAACGTCCAGTTCAACACCCCTGCAAAAAAACAGTCCTAACACAGCTCTGTATACGGAAAATAAAAAAATATGGCACTTCAAGATAGCGATGCAATAAATATTCTTTACACACTAAAAACAACTTTTTTTTTATTTAAAGCGCTTCAACATAAAAAAACTATATAAATTGGGTTATCGCCGTAATCGCATCGACCACAGAGTAAAGTTAACTTATTATGGATACTGCACAGTGAGAGCTTTTAAAATAAAAATAAAAACACTACTAGGATTGCAGTATTTTCTTCACTCTCCCTTCCCAAAAAAAAACGGATTTAAACTGATTGAAAGTCTTGTCCCCCCAAAAAATGATACCAAAAAAACACAACCCCCGAAAAAACAAGCCTGTATACAGCCCATACACAAAAAAATAAAAAAAATTATGGCCTCAACTAAGGGGATGCAAAAATGTGTTTTTCCTGTTTGAAAAAAAAAGTTTTTTATTTTTTAAAAAACAGAAAAATAAAAAAATATACAAATTGGGGTTTGCTGTAACGATTGACCTGCTGAGTAAACAGCAGTCATTTCTAACGCAGAGGGACCGCTATAAAAAATAAAAAAAAACCCACCAAATTGTTGTTTTTTTTTTAAAACGCCTCACAAAAACCTTAAAAAAAATTTTTAACAAAAGTTAGCACCCCATAATGACCAATAAAAGCATCAATTTACCCCCCAACAAAAAGGCCCCACACCTGCACCAGCAAAAAAAAAAGTTATGACGCAAATAGGGCAACAAAAAACGCAATTTTTTTATAGACCATTTTTTATTTTTAAAATTAAAAAAAACAAAAAAAACTTTAAAAAAAAGTTAAACCCGCATTTTTACCGACCCCCCGAAAAAATCACATCATTTACAGTACAAGTCAACGCTGAAAAAATTTAAGCCCAAAAAAAAAATGGGGAAACCCCGTTCCCCCCCCCCCCCCCCCCCATTTTCATGGGCCCCAAAGCTAAAAAAAAACGATGGAACACCTGTGCACCCAAAATTCACAAAAAAACCCCTAATGATCCCGAGGGGGCTGAATCTAAAATGGGGGGACTTTTTGGAAGGGTTTTACCTGTTCGGTATTTGGGGCTTTGCAAAGCGACAGGCCCCCCCCAAAACTGCGTTCCCAAAAACCCAAAAACACTCCCCCCTTTTACGCCCCGCCATCTCCCAAAAAGCATTAAACCCACATGGGGGTATTTTCCGAACTTGGGAAAAAATTGCTTAAAAAAATTTTGGGTTTTTTTTTCCAGATTCCAAAAAAAAAAAAAAAAAAAATTAAAAAATTTTTAAGCTAAAATTTTCAGATTATTGGGAATTTTTTTTTAAATTTTCAAGCTAATGCTTAAAAAATTTTTTTTTGAATCCCTGGGCTTTTAAAAACCCCTAACTCACCTGTATATAATATATTTTTGTTACCTTTAAAGGGTGTAGTTTCCCAAAATGGGGGCTTTTTTGGGGGGTTTATTAAATTTTAGCACCTTTGGGCCTCTTTAAACCGAAAAGGGGCCTAATTTTAAAAAATTTCTTTAAAATGAACCCCCCAAATCCAGAGGGGCCCTCCTATCTGGGGCTTATTGGGGACCAATAAGCCTAGGGCCACATATGGGAATTAAAAAACGGGAACCTGGGGAAATTATATTACATTGCATTACCCAGCACATTACCCTTTCCAGGAAAAAAGGGTAAAAATTTAAAAACTCAAAAATAGGAAAATTCACCCATTTTGCTTAATTTTTTGTAAAACCTAAAGGGTTAACAAAATTTCCCCACACTGTTTTAAATCTTTAAAAGGGGCTAGTTTCTTAAAAGGTGTCCCATTTTTGGGGGGATCTAACATACAGGGCCCCCAAAACCCCGCAGAACTGGACTGATCCCTAAAAAATGTAATGCAAACTTTCTTGAAAATGGGAAATTACACTATTTTCTAAGCCCTCAATTCAAAAAAAAGGGCATTTAAAAAATGTGCCAACCTATGGGAAAAAGGTAGGTGCTGTTAAAAAATATTTTTGTGGGGAATAAATTTTCTGTCTTGTACCAAAATTTTGAAATTTCAAAACACAGATTTTGCAAAATTGTCATGAAATTGTATATTTTTCACCAAAAAAACAAGGATTGTATGAAAAAAATTTTCTGTCTAACGTAAAGCACAATGGGGTCACAGATAAAAATAGGGTTGGTGTCAGGAAGCAGTTTTTACACACCCACATGGAGGGGTTTTCATGGCCGAACTTGGAAGAATTGCTTAACGAGTTTGGGGTTCTTTTTCCCAGGATTCCGTATAAATATGAAACATTTTTAGAGCTAAATTGCAGATTATTGGAATTTGTTTTTAAAAGTTTCACAGCCTAATGCAAAAAATTTTTTTTATAATCACCTGTGGCGTCGAATAAACTCACGACTCACCTGTAGATATAGATACTTAGGTATACCTTAGGGTGTAGTTTCCAATATGGGCTTTTAGGGGTGTTTATTAATTTATCTCACCTTAGGCCTCTTCAACCTGAAATGCGCCTAATTAAATGATTGCATGTGGAATATAGAACCCCCCAGAGTCCAGTAGGTGCTGCCTCCTATTCTGGGGCTTATGGTGAGCCAAATATGCACTAGGGGCCACATATGGGGAGATTTTAATAAAAATCGGCAGACCCTGGGGGAAATTATATTACATTGCATGTACCTAGTCACATTTACCCGTAGTTCCAGTGAATAATGATAAATATTGAAAATCTGCAAATTAGTGATACTTCACCTCCAGTGTAGCTTATTTTCTGTGGTATTTTAACCGATAAGGGTGTAACTATCTTCCTACACACTGTTGATAATATACTTTAAGGGGTCTAGTTTGCCTTAGGAAGGGTCATTTATAGGGGGTATCTACATACAGGGTGGCCCCTCAAAGCCACGTAAGAACGGGACTGAGTCCCGAAAAAAAAATGTATATTGCAACTTTCTGAAAATGTGAGAAATGTACTACTATAATTTCTAAGCGCTCTAATGTCATAAAAAAAGGACTTTTAAAGATGATGCCAACCTATAGTGGACATATGTAGGGGCTGGTTATAAAAAATTGTTGTGTGAGTAAAATTGATCTGTCTTGTAAGCAGAAATTTTAGAACTTTCAAATCACAAGATTTTTCAATTTTCATTGAAATTTTTGATAGTTTTCACAAAAAAAACAAGGATTATATGGATAAAATTTGCTACGAATTAACTTATACACATTGGTTGTTCACGAGAAAAAAAAATAGGCCTGTGTCAGGAAGGTCAAAACTGGCTGGGCCTTAAGGGGTTAAAGAGCCTGTCTGTCTGTCTGTGTACGCCCGCAGCCCTCACGGCTGTACAGCGCTAGATGCTCCTTTAAAATTCTCAGCCTAAGTAACTAATAGCTGCAATTTCTCTAATCTCTACCTGTCACGGTTCATGCCGCGGTCCCTGCCTTGGACCGTCGGCCCTGTCCGTGCCTGTCTTGGTCCTCTGCTGGGCTCCTGTGACAGGGGTCCCAGCAGCCCTGTGTTCTGCTAGTACTTTGCCCTGCCGGTCCATCGTCTGTTGCGTCCTGGTCCTGTCCTGTGCACTGTGCCTCCTAGGCGGGCGCCGCCGGCAGGCTGGTCCTGCCTATGTTATAGTTTCCTGTTCTGGTGCACCGTCCCCTTCACCCCTGCCTCGTGGCTATAAGAGCAAGTTCGTTGTCTCACTCTGGGTCAGTTCATTGCAGTCTGGGCCAGCTGTGTCCCATCGTTGGATGTGGCCTGCCAGCATCTCAGTTCTGCTGTGGGAGTCGCTTTAATACCCCTGAGATGCGGGTCCACGTGTCTTGGTCATCTGAGCTCCTGGCCGTGCATCTGTCGGTCTGGTCGCCTGTAAGCCGGCCGTGTGTCCTGTCTTCTGGTATGTGCTCGTCCTGTTTCCCTGTGTTTTCCATGGTCGGTACCTGAGGGGTTACCCGTCCAGTTCCTGCCGGATCCTGTGGTGCTATGTGTACGTTTAACCCACCTGTATCCCGCTGTACATGTTCCTGGGTTTCCGGTATTCCACCGCCTGGAGAGTCCTGTGTCTTGCACCCCGGCGGTCTCCGGCAGGTAGCCGACGTCAGGGGTAGTGGACCTGGGGGGCCCCCAGCAGCCAAGTCCATCCTGCGTTGCGGCGGTGGCTCTGGCGAAGACCAGGGGCCCCTGAAGCTCCACTCCCTTGGCGTGGCCTCCAGCTGACCAACCTCGCCTGCGGTGTGCACGGAGATCCACACCCGGATGTTCTGGGCGGTCGGCGCGTCGGGCGTACGGTCTGTCGGCGGCCGTCACCGTTACAGTGTATAACGACCATGATCCGCCGGGTGACCCTGCCCTCGACTAGAGTGGTCTGCATCCCCGGGGGCCTAGCGCATGGTCCGCCCTGAGCGTACGGATTGGCCTAGATCTGTCCAGCCCAGAGCTTACGTTTGGCCTAAGCTCATGGTCCAGCCCAGAGCTTACGTTTGGCCTAGCTCATGGGTCCCAGCCCAAGTCTACGGTTGGCCTAAGCTCATGGTCCTGCCCAGAGATAGTACGTTTATGGCCTGAGCGCTGGTCCAGCCCAAGCTTACGTTAGGCCTAGCTCATGGTCCAGCCCAGAGCGTACGTTTGGCCTAGCTCAGGGGCCAGCCCAGACCTGTACGTTTTGGCCTAGCTCTTGGGTCCACCCAGAGCTTTTACGTTTGGCCTAGCTCGAGGTCCAAGCCCAAGACTTACGTTTTGGCCTACGCATGGTCCATGGCCCAGAGGCTTTACGTTTGGGCCTAGCTCATGGGGCCAGCCCAGAGCTTACGTGTGGCCAGCCTCATGGTCCAGCCCAGAGCTTACTTTGGTCCCTAGCGCATGGTCCCGGCCCTGAGCCTCTGAGGTCCCGTGGCTTACGGTCCCGCCCTGACCTTCTGATCCCCGTGGCTTACGGTCCCGCCCTGACCTTGCTGAGTCCCTCCCCCGTGCTTACGGTCCGCCGCCCTGAGCCCTTCTGAGTCCCCCCGTGGCTTACGGCCCGCCCTGAGACCTTCCTGAGTCCCCGTGGCCTTACGGTCCCGACCCTGAGCCTTCTGAGTCCCCGTGGGTTACGGTCCCGACCTGAGCCTTCTGAGTCCCCCGGGGCTTACGGTCCCGCCTGAGCCTTCTGAGGTCCCCGTTTGGCTTAGGTCCCAGGCCCGGAGCCTTCTGAGTCCCCGTGGCTTTACGTCCCGCCCTTAGCCTGCTGAGTTCCCCGGGCTTACGGTCCCGCCCTGAGCCTCTTCTGAGTCCCCGTGGCTACGGTCCCGAGCCCTGAGTCCTTTCGAGTCGCCGTGCTACGTCCCCCCTGACGTCCTGAGTCCCCGTGCTTTAGGTCCCGCCCAGAGCCTTCTGAGTCCCGTGGCTACGTCCCGCCCTGAGCCTTCGAGTCCCCGTGGCTTACGGTCCCCGCCCTGACCTTCTGAGGTCCCCAGTGGCTTCGGTACCCGCCCTGAGCCGTCTGACCCGTGGCTTACGGTCTCCCGCCCTGAGCCTCTGAGTCCCCGTGGATTACGGTCCCGCCCTGAGCGTTCGGAGTCCCAGTGGCTGACTGCCCGACCCTGGGTGTCCCCTCGACCATTTTGGGCTATGCCCCGCTTGTTCCTCCCTTGCACCTCTCGTTCTAGTGCCCCTATACTGGCTATTATACAGCCTGTACTTGGTTTTTTGGTTGCCCCCGTAGACGTTGCAGGCCCCCTGGCCGATTTGGAATGCCATTCGGTGATGTTATGGAGGGGGAGGAGGGGCTTTGATGGGGGTAAGTCACTGAGTTAATGCCGCGGTCCCTGCCTTGACCGTCCCTGCCTGCCTGGCCTTGGTCTTTCTGCTGGGCTCCGCTGTGCAGGGGTCCCAGCAGCCTGTGTTCTGCTTATGTAAATCTTGCCTGGCCTGTCCAGTCCCTTGTTGCTATCCTGGGTCCGGCTGTGCACTGTGCTCCTAGGCGGGCCGCGGCAGCCTTCCTGCTATTGTATAGTTCCTGTGCGTGCAGCCGGTCCCTCGGTGCACCCCTGACCTCGGGCGATAAGAGCATAGTTCTTGTCTCGACTCTGGGTCCTTCATGGCAGTCTTGGCTCAACTGTGTCCCATCTTGAGTGGCCATGGCCAGCATCTCAGTCTGCTGTTGGAGTCTTTAACCCCTGAGTGGCTGGTCCAGTGGCTTTGTCCCATCTGAGCTTCCTGGCCGTCCATGCCGTCGGGTCTGTGTCTCCTGTATCCTGCCGGTGTTCCTGTCCTGTAGGTGCCTCTCCTGTTTCCTGCTGTTGTTCCCTTGTCGGTAACCTGATGTGTTTACCCGTCAGTCCTGCGTTATCCTGTGTGCTATGTGTACTTTTAACCCTCCTGTATCCGCTGTACATTTCCTGGTGTTCCTGTAGTTCCACCGGCCGGGATTCCTGTCTTTGCACCCCGCTGCACCGCAGGTACCACGGCTGGGTATGACCTGGGGGGTCCCCGCAGCCCAGTCCTTCTGCTTTGCGGCGGGCTCTGGCGTAGACCAGGGCCCCATAGACACCACTCCTGGCCGTGTCCTCCAGCTACCCACCTCGCCTGCGGTGATCACAGAGGATCCACTCCCGGATGTCTGCGGTCGGTCGCTCTCGGCGACGTCGTCGGCGCCGCACCGTTACACTACCTAAGTGTTCTAATGTTCACAGCTAAAGCATAGATGTCCTGTGTGAATCAAACAACCAGTGTTAGCTGAGCCTGTTTTGACAGAAACCGATCACACGTCCTGCTCTTATGAGACACAGACACCACACTGATCAATGAACAGGAAGGGCTGTTCTATTAAACACGAGTCATGTGATTTTTGCCAGCCATCGCAACCAGAGGGACCATCCCCCAGTTTATGACGTCGCACACGCCAGCTCACCCTGCTCCTATTCGTGGAAGCTGATTGCTTGGCCGCCAAAATGATAGGAAGCGCTGAAAATGGCGCGATATTAATAGATTATGAGCAGATTTTACCCTAAATTATCGTATGATCGAAAAAATCCGATCAACAAAAAAAACGTGCCGATTTCAACTTTGTCGATAATAATCGCTCAACACTAGCCGCAAACATGGAAATTGTAGCTATGCTATAGAGCCATATGCATTTTGTATGCTGACATGTTATTGGTGTACGAGGTGCTGTATTCTCCATACCTCTGTATATTCATAATGTTAATGAATCTTTGTATGCTTCTATGTAAAATCGGATACATACATGGGAATAGTAGAGGCCCTTAGATAATATTTGTGTCATATTACAGATAATCTAAGTCATATTACAGACAAGCACAACACCGATCCATAATTTAGCTGTGTAATTGAGGCATAATATACAGTACAAAATCTGCATTGACAGTCTTCCCGTGTTTTTTTATTGTTTCACCTTTACCTTCATGTGAATTACAAAATCTGATGCAACTCTGTCCGCACAGCAAAATTCTTACAGCTGTAGCAAAACTAATCATGACAGATTTCACACCATAATATGACGACACATAACATTACCTCAGTTTTCCCAATGCTTTTTAATAGCTTTTGTTGTGATCTAAGATCAGATAACATAAAAACATATATATCATGGCCAAATTAAACTCTGCTACATCTATATGTGTAATGTGAATTTTGCTGCATATTTCTGCTGGATTGTATCATGGATTTAAATGAGATGAAGAATCTACAGTGAATTTGTACAACAGAAATAAATATGCAGAAATTCTGCAATGCAGGTCAATTTCTGTGCAGAAAAAATGTTATGGTAATCCACTCTGGTTTTGTGACAGTATCATATTTGTTCAAAAAATCCATAGCGTTTATGTTACTTTTGCATTTACCCATAATGTAAAAGCAATCATTGCATTTTTCACACAGGCTTCCTAACCATAACCAGTACTTTCAGAGGGTAGTCGGTGTGTCACATTAACACCACACAACCACAGCAGAGAAAATGAACACTTCAGGAATTCACCAAGTAGTTGATCTCTACACTTTTATTTGTGCAGTATAGCCAAAGATCAGAAGCCGGCTAATTAGGCTGGAAATGGTGTGGGCTTCAGCATTATGGATTAGTCAGGGAATTTGTAGCAGAATGCAAGTGATCACAAATAGTCATTCCATATTTTCATAAGCTTTATTTTATGCATAAAATCTTTGTTCCAGGCTACCTCAATGCAGAGATTTTAAAATATTTGTCTAACTCTCGAGAGCAGTGACAATAACTTACCAGATTGGGTGGGGGGGGGGGGGCTCACGGTTTGGATCTTTGCCATCGGTGCGAAGACATAGTTTTGTGGTTGTTTATTAGGTTGTTAGTGCATTTTTGTGTGAACCATGTGTATGCTACTTTGCAGATCCTATGCTTGAAAGTGTGCTCGTGTGATGTTTGTACTACAGTTGAGTCCTCTTCATATAAGTGACATGTGACTGCAGGGCCACCATCAGGAATTTCTGGGCCCCAAACAGCCAAAATACCTGGACCCCCTCATCATTATCTATTTCTATTTTTAACACTGGGTGTGTGACCCTTTATTGTACCATTGAGCCGTCCATGACAGCAGTACGGGGTCAGTAACTGCCTGATTTGATGGCCCTGTCTGGATGTATAGAACTTAAGGCAATATGTTTTAAAACAGGCACCACCATGTCCAGAGCAATCTTAACAGCATTATGGGTCCCTGGGCAGTGCTGTGCACTGGGCTCCCCAAATATATACATTATCGATAACAAACTTATATCCTACAATACCGCCATATAGAGACCACGTAATGGTCAGACACTAGCCAGGTATGAACTACAACATCGCCATACAGAGACCATATAGTGGTCAGAAACCAGCTCAGGTTGCCATCACATGACAGAAACTACAGCACTGATTTAACAAAGATGCAAAATAATCCCCTGACATTCCAGGATTCACAAGAATTCCCATCTGAGCAGTCAGTCTTCTGAATCATATTTCTTTGTTTTCCCTTCTCTTCTCCATCCATTCTAGACCGCCTTGACAACTTCTCCCGGCCGCAACTCATCCCTGCAGAATTTGCCACACAAACATCTTAGAATCCTCACTTTATTAACACTTCCCTACCCATTGCATTACGCTCTTTTATGGCACGCCCGCTTTAAGTAAAGAAAGGTGTAATGTTGCCCACTATTGAGCAGATAGGTATCTAGACCCCGGTAGGTAGGTATACAGGCCCACTGTAGATAGATATGCTGCCCCCATGTAGGTAGGTTACAGCCTCTTTGTAATTCACAGCCCCCTGTAGGGGGAAGAATATACAAGCCCCCTATAGGTAAAAGGGATAACCTGATATATATATATATTGTTATATATATATATATATTATAATAACGATATCGCTAAGATTTTTGCAAAATTTAAGTCCACATAGCGCTGGAAATATACCTGCATTATGTGATCACATATACTTACACTTCAGGATCTGTCTTTTTTATTTACAGACATTATATCTTGTGCCACGGGCAGAGGTATAATAGTTTAGCTTTGACTCGAAAGTGGTGAGAACTTGAGGTGGTGAAGTGATCAGAGAGGCCAAAAGAAATGGAGATAGAGGTACTCTGGACAACGACACTACAAGCAGATCACATGTAGTCGCAGTCTGTCAGGCCGTCATCGTTTGCTAAGTCCCTGTGAGTGCTCATACTGAACGCTGTCATCAAATCTGTTGCTTCATGGTTATCAACCCTGAATCCAGCAGTTTACCTCCTCTACATCCTCTACGCTCAGTCATGGCTCAAATAGCATCACCATCGATCATCAATCCAACCGAAGCAAACACGGACCGAATGTCACAGACCCAATATACAGAGCACTCCAAAGAATGCCGTAGGCTGAAAAGCTCTTTGATCACCAATGCGTGGGGTCAGAAAGGCTGTCAAACAGATCAATGAGGCCAAAGATGATGATTTTGCTGCTCTGACACCCAATAGCTGATACCCTCAGAGGAGGAGAAGGAAGCTGGTGCATCGGTACAAATACTATTCGTCTACAAATGCCTCGATTGTGCCTGTAGATTCTAGCCCGCAAGCTTGAGGATGTTAGACTGGTCAGGAAGATGAAGGCTCCTGTACGTGAGACAAAGCGGACCAATGTGGTCGTTGAGCAGCCGCTGTGAGCGCATCATCAGAAGGAGGAGGAAGATGGGGTAGTGTCAGTGCAGGTCAGAACTCAGAAAGGGAGAGGGCAGTCACACAAGTCCGCTGACATCACTCCGCCAACCGTGTTCAGTGGTGGAAGCGGGAACACAGGTACTATGTTTTCACGGTCGAAGAGGTCCAGGACCTGTGAAGCCTGGGCCTTTTACGATCAAGCCTCAGATTCGCCGACTGATGTCATATGCCAGAGTTGTCATCAACACGTCAGTAGAGCAAAGAATGAAAAGACCTTAAGCACCACGAGCATGAACAGGCACATGCTTGGAAAGCATGAATTGCTGTGGAATAGTCGCTTGGAGAAAAAAAGTCCACACAGGTCCCGGGCTTCCAACCACTGTGACATCTTCTGCCTCATGCTCCTCTGTCACTTCCAAGCCTAAGCGGTCCTCTGCTGTCGATGTGACGGAGAAGCATGAGCAAGCACCATCCCCAGTCCCAGATACTGTTGGCCGATTCCCACCATGACGACATCGCATGATTAATTGCCATCACGTATTAATCTACCTATATATATTTTTTTGCCTCACATTATTGCACCTATTGAGTTGTTATTATACCCATATACTTGGTCCATTAAATCTTTTCCGTACTGTCCCCTGATGATATTATGGATGATTGAAACATGTTGGGACGGGACCATGAGGAGCAATAGGGTGTTTCTAAATTAGGGTAAGGCTGCGGACAGGAACGCCCTTATCGGGACGCATATCCTGTATTTCCTTAGTTAGGTAAGGGTATATTAGGGCTGTAGGGACAGGTTCTGGATATTTTCTCTGGTCCCATCCATGTGGCTTTTTCTTCTCTCCCACAGCTTTTTGAGAGTTTTTGAGAGATATTGTGACATATTTTTAATATATTTAATAAAAGTTATTTTTTAGGACCGTTTTTTCCTCTTTAAATTGCTTATTTGATTTACGTCGGTTAAGAGGTTGAATGTACTATTGTCAAGGATTTGCTAGGTATTTATTTTTCCGATTCCCACCACCAGCAACACAGCCTACACTTTCCCCTTCCAGCAGTTTGACCTGCACGCCATACAGCAGCCAATCCGGCAACCAGCCTTCTGTGTACGAGGTGTGGGAGCATAAGAAACGCTTTCACCCAACCATCCCAAAGCCAAAAGCCTGAATGTTGACATTGCCAAGCTGTTGGCCTTGGAAATGTTGCCTTTCCGCCTTTCCGCCTAGTGGACACAGATGGGTTCCTCCACGTCATGGCCCTGGCATGCCACCAATATCAGATGCTGAGCAGGCATTTCTTTGCCAGAAAAGCTGTCACTGCCATGGCCCACCACGTTGCAGAAAAGATCTCCAGCACGTTGACTACATCTGTGTCCACCAAAGTCCATCTCACTACAGACACATGGACTAGTAAGCATGGTCAAGGGCGTTACATCTCACTGACTGCTCACTGGGTGAGTTTGGCGGTTGACAGTGCCTCTGGTGATCGGTCTCAGCCGACTCTCCTCAACACTGCTGTGATGGTGCAGAGTCCAGATCCCCAAGCTCGACAGGTAGCATCACATTCCAAGAGAAACCACGTGATGCTTTAATTTGTCTTGGAGACCATCAACACACAGGTAAAGAGCTGTGGATGGCTCTGCTCACTCAGACTGACTAGTGGCTGGGTGCTAAGAACCTGGAGCTAGGCAAGATGGTGTGCGACAACGGGAGCTCTCTCCTTGCTGCCCTTAAGATCGATAGACTTACGCACATCCCTTGCTTGGCACATGTCATGAACCTGGTTGTGCAGAAATTTCTCAAGCGTTACCCGGGTCTTGACTGTCTGCTGAGGAAGGTTCATACTTCCGGCACGACTGACAGCATTGCAGAGTCATCTGGGCCTCCCTGTCAACTGTCTGATATGTGATGTGGCAACACGCTGGAATGCCATTATGCAGTATGAAATGTCGCATGGCCTGACTAGCAGTGGTGCTGACCTCGGGGCGTTTTACCCATAAAGATGAAACAGGTGAAGGATCTTTGCACCATCCTTGGCAGTTTTGACGAGGCCACCAAAATGGTCATTTGGGATGATGCCCTTATCAGCATGACCGTTCTGGTTATATTTGTACTGGAACAAGCGTCAGGCACTTTGCGACAGCAGGTCCCAGCAATGATGGAGGAGGATGAGGTGGACACAGAGCCTTACTCGCCAGAGAATGTAGAAGGCCCAACTGTTTCCCAATTGTATCAGTCTTCTTTAGGTGGTGGTTTGAGGTCCAGGCGGGTGCAAGACGGCAGTTCAGCTCAACAGAGTATGGGGCATGAGCTACCAGGCCTCTGGTAAACAGTCATATGAGAAAAGTGGAGGAGGAGGGAGGAGGCAGGTGGGGACACCACCGGTACTGATTACTCTTTAGTGGTAATTAGTTGGCACAGATTACAGGAG
Source organism: Phyllomedusa bahiana (assembly GCA_025379985.1). Lineage (NCBI taxonomy): Eukaryota > Metazoa > Chordata > Amphibia > Anura > Hylidae > Phyllomedusa > Phyllomedusa bahiana. The sequence continues at coordinate 2,763 of JAODAL010034995.1, read as the reverse complement.
GAGGAGGCTGAAGAGGAGGAAGATCCCGTTAGTTCCCCTTGAACCTGAAGCTCAGAGATCTTGGGATGCTACATTACCTGCAACATATCCACGAAATCAAGGGCAATCAACATGAACAGTGATTACTGGGTGGCCACCCTCCTTGATCCATATTACAAGACAAAAGTGAACATTTAACTTCCACCCATTGAAATTGACAGTAGAATGCAGGATTTTGAGACAGTACCCATTGACCAACACGAGACATCTTTTGCGTCTTCACATTCTAATGTCACAGTGGAACAACGTCAGCAACGCAGCAGCAGTAGAATGGCAAATAGCCACAGCAGCAGGCAGTGTGGCAGAACCCTACTGGGTGACATTTGGCAATCGATTCAGGGAAGCATTCAGACACAAAGAGACCGCCTTAAGACCATGGTCCGTGACTACCTGTGGCTCAACATCGATGTTTTTGGACCTAGTCTGGACCCATTCAACTTCTGGGTGTCCAAACTGGATGAATGGCCTTAGCTTGCTCGACAAGCCATAAAAGTTTTATCCTGCCCAGCAGCCAGCATTATGTCAGAATGCACATTCAGCACAACTGGTGGGGTGATAACTGACAAACGTATCCGTCTTCTCCCTGACAATGTGGATCGTTTGACATTTATAAAAATGAATCAAGCGTGGATCTCTGACCATTTTGTTGCCCGGTTGCTGATGTCACTGACTAGTAAACTGTAGAACATCTTCTTGACAATGGGAAATACACATTTAAATTACACTTCATCTCATGTCTGTAATTCCTGTGCCTGCTGCTTCTGCAAATTGTATTCTACTGCTGTCAACAGCTAGATTTAAAAATGTTATGGCTTTAATTTAAATTTTGAAATAACACCTTATACCTTTATGTGCCTCAAAACCCTTTTTCCTCCTTGAACCTCCAAATCTTTTTTTTTAAATGCCCCCTATCTGTAAAACCCACCAAATGTCAACCCTGTTATTTAACTTTCAATTTTCCCATTGCCATGTTCTCCTTACCACCAAAGGTAAACGCCCCAAATCTGTCAACCGGGAAACCTTTTTCTTTCCCCCCTTCCATGTCCCGCTGCCACCAATTACTCTCCTAATTTGTGAACCCCAACCTCCATTTCCCCATTGCAGTTTTTTGCCCATCAATGGTACCTTTGGCTAAACTAGTCGAACCGGGAAACCCCCATGTTCCTCATTGGGGATGTTCTCTCCACCAAAGTACTGCCGTTAATTTCAAACCAGAACCTCCATGTTTTCCCATTGGATGTTCTCGCGGGGCCCCAAATGACTGCCATCCAATCTAGTCCACCTCAACTAAGTCAATTTCTCTGCCTGGTGCAAAACTGAAATCCCCCCCCCCCCCCCCTTTTCCAGGCTCCATCTCATTTTTTTAACCATTTCAGGGTCCCATAAGTGAATCGGGGGCCCCCACCATTCAGTCCTATTTTTTAACATTTTAATGGGTCCCTTTTTGATTGGCCCCAACATAGTACCCCATACTCCCTTGGCAGCCCTGCCAAATACAATTCTTTGCCTTTTCCCCCAATACCGTCCCCAAAAATTGTAAAAAGGGGGCTTTTGGCCCCCTCAAATTCGGGCCCCAAGCAGCTCATCGCTGAAACCCCCCCTATCAGCCCCTCTGCAAGCTGTCCCTCAAATCTTTTTCATTACCACTGAAAGGGGAAAATGAAGTATTTTACCCCTATATTTTTTTCTGTCCTTTTTAAACAAATTTTTCCAAAGTTTTTTTCATGTATCCAGTTTACTTAATGGTAAAAAAAAGCTCTCCTCACCTAATAGGATAAAATTAACCCCAAACATCTCTCCCCCTTTACCTTAAAAAGGGGGTTTAAATTCAATCGAACCTCGAACCAAAAACCCCTACTTGCGAAGTTCGAGTCGAACTCCAACATTTTACTGTTCACTCATCTCTTATGTTCACTAGCAGAAGATAAAATTTTCTTTATCTCCTGAACAAAAATCATAACAGCAATAGTCCTCACTTACCTTTCCCTATATGGTAAAAGCTAAAAATTATGATGATAAAAATCCTTTAAGACTTGTATGTGCATCACAATTAAATAAACCACTATAATTTGCTTGCCTAGTTGTAAAATTGATTACAAAACTCTCAAACATTCCTTGCACCAAATTAAGAATAAGTTTTAGATACTTTTTTGAGTCACTAGACAAAGAAATGTGGCTTCTGAGAAAGGAGGCTTGAAAAAAAAATACAGACTTACCTGAACATCAGTGACAAAAAAAAAGCACAACGTTTTTCCGTAAAATTACCATAATGGGTTTAATAGTATAAATCAACAGGTCAAAGATACCAAATGTAAAACCATCAGAGATTTTAGTGGGGTCTTTTCCCGAAATGTGAAGTTCTGAACAGACACCAAGAGAGGTAAAATGTTAGAGCAGGTTCCCATCTGACCTTGCCGTGGCAAATGGGCCTTTTTCGGGGTTTTTAAAAAATGTACGTAAGAACCCAATTTCATTATTTAAAAATAGCAAAATCTTTCCCAAAACATTTCAGTCCCTTTTACTGTTTTTTTTATGTTTTTTAATCTGCTAAATCGTTTGTGTTTGCAGGGTTTTTGCGCCACACCACATGCACCACACAGCATGTGTTTAGACAAAATTTTTCTACATACAATATTCAAAGAAACATTTGTTATTTTTTAGATTGCTGATTTCTATGGGTTTTTTACAGTTTTAATAAGACAGCATTTGAAAATCTACCCATAT
>JAODAL010034994.1:0-43498 GCA_025379985.1 Phyllomedusa bahiana | reverse complement strand
AAGCCCAAAAAAAAAAAATTTTATATTTTTAGTTTTTTCTATCCTTTATTTTTTAAATACTGCCAAAGTATACCAAAGTTTTTCATTTTAACATATGTTTTTAAACAAAACATAAAGAATACCTTTTTTAGCGAAGACAATAGCACGGGTTGTTAGATTCAACATATATATTTTCCACTATAAAAGGGTCACATAATATCTAGGTCACTAGCAGAAATGGTGCATCCACTGGGTCACCCGGAGAGATGGCAATAATCACTCCAAGGAGCGGGTTCTAAGGAGCCCCTTGGTTTTCACCAAAGGTCAGGCCAGGCAGGAACGAGGTCAGGAACGTAAAGTCACAGATCTGAACCAAAAAAATACAACACGGGCAAAAGACTTAAACCTTCATGGAGAAAACAGGCAAGAAGACAATGTCCAGAGGTGTCCATATAAAGCCCCTGGCAAAATGCCATTGGCTCCAGGAAAGTAGGGTGGCACGTGCTGGCCCTTTAAATGAGAAAGGTACAGCACGCTCCTTAGTGGACTGCTGTGAAAGCTCAGGCAAGCAGGGAGCAGAGTAGGAGACCGGACTCCGATGGGAAGTGGAGGAGAGGTGAGTAACCTGCCAGTGGAACCATAACACGGACAAATGCGTGGACCGGGGCACAGACTGTGGCCCGTGTTGTGACAATTTACCATATTTTTATTCAAGACTTGCAGATGTATGCCATACTTTGGCACATTTTTTATTATTTTTTTTCAAAAAGACCAATTTTTCGTTTTTTCTGGGATCTGCTTAAGAGTGCCAGTAACAAACAAGACAGCATCAAAAAGGTATGAACTCCCTTTTGGGATGTATAGCCTCGGTTAAAATGACAATTTTACCTAAATTAGTGTACTTTTTTGAAATCCTTCCTGTGCCAATTCCATTAAAAGTTCTGAAATCCCTGCAAGCAGCGATTTTTACATTTATATGGGCTCATGGTCGTCACCGAGTTGCTAGGGAGGTACTGATGGCGAGCAAAAATAGTGGGGGGCTGGCTGCCCCGAATATCCTGAAATATTACTGGGCGTCCAGCCTGCGTGTCATCCCTGCATGGTCCACACTGTCAGCATATACTAAATAGATGGAAATTGAGAAACTGTGGATGGCCCCGTTTCATCCCAATATGTTTCTGTGGCATGCTAGAGATGTCCCATATTCTGGGCCCCTGTTAGGGCCACTGGTCTTTACTAAGTCCGTCTGGAAACATTGTCAGGACAGATTCCCTCTGGCTTCTAAGGCCTCCCCGATGTCTTCTTTCCTTAAAACCTCCTTTCTGCCGGCCAGTACTCCGGCCCCCTTTGTGGCTCTATGGCAGCAAAACAACTTATTCCATTTCGCAGACATAGCTCACTTTCGCACCAGGGAACTTATTCCATTCGCAGAACTCTGCAATGAATATGAGCTCTCGCCTAGGGCACAATTTTCCTACCTCCAAATAAAGCATCTCATGCAGACTCTCACAGGGGGCTCATCACTCTCCAATCCCACTCCCTTTGAGAGGTTGTGCAAGCTGGGGCTGTCGTCTAGAGGGCTTATCTCCAATATCTATGCCATACTCAATGATCCTCCACCAGACTCAGAACTATACTACCCGTACATGCAAAAGTGGGAGAGTTTCCTGGGTCGGAAGCTCCCATACTATATGTTGCAGATCAAGGAGAATCAATACAAGATCCTGATGCATTGGTACCACACCCCAGAACTGCTTCATAAATTTAACCCTGCTATCTCAAGTGCCTGCTGGAGGTGTGGCGCCATCCCTGGTTCCCTAACCCATATTTTTTGGGATTGCCCGAATATTCTAATGTTTTGGGCGCAGGTCAGCGGGGTCCTATCGGGAATCTTTAATCAGGCGATTGTAGCGGACCCCTCGGTCTTTCTTCTGAATATTCCATTGACAGGTCTTTCTAAAAATGCTTCCAAATTACTCCTTCATATTCTCACGGCCGCCAAGTGCTTGATTTCTGCCTTCTGGAAACAGCAGCACTCTCCATCCCTACACGACTTGCATACGCGGATTTGCGAAGTGCAGCGTGTGGAAGGGCTCATATCCTACATGCATGACAAGCCTGATGTCTATGATGCAGTATGGGAGCCTTGGATTTCTAACTGGGAGCGGTCGCGGTCATAAAGCATCTCTCCTGCTTTGTAAACAATCTTCTCACCTCCCCCCCCCCCCCTCCATGTGTCCAGTCTTGTGTTCACCTGAGTCTGTCACGTCTGTCTACTGCTTCACTTCCTACACCAGGTTACTCAGTTTTTTATACTAATGTGTTATTTCATGCCATGTTACTTTAACCGATATTTATGCTTTTGTTTAGCTTCTACTTTAATACTTGAATTTCGGTGTATACCATTTATAAACTTTCTCTTCCTATAATTATCTTTATTTAAACAAAATACAGTTACCCAAAAAAAAAAAAAAAAAAAAAAAAAAAAGGTTTATGAACAGGAATAAATTTAATAGAAAGGGATTCTTTACTGTAAAAAGCAGTGAGACTATGGAATTCTCTGCCAGAGGGGACTGGTCATGGTGAATTCAATAATCGAGTTCAAAAAAGGGTTTGGATGCATTTTGGAGCGTAATAATATAACAAGTTTTAGTGACTAGGATTCGGAGAGGGGTCATTGATCCAGGGATTTTTCTGATTGCCAGTTGGAGTCAGGAAGGAATTTTTCCCCCAAAATGAGGACAATTGGCTTCTACCTCATTGGGGGTTTTTGCCTCCCTCTGGATCAAAACCTTAGCCCCAACAGGCGAACTAGATGGACGACTTGTCCTTTTTTAGCCCTTACAAACTATGAAACAACTGTGAAAATCAATAGTGCTTAACCCCTTAACGACTGCCCGCCGACTTTAGACGTCGGCTGGTGCGGGTCGTTCGTCTGCAGCAACGTCTTTAGACGTCGCTGCAGACATCGGAGTTTGCGGAGCCCGGCGCCGCAATTGCGCTGGTATCGGGGCTGTACTACACAGCCCTGACCCCAGAGCATCTCCTTGCGAGCACCGGGAGCGGAGGAAACCTCCGAAAACCCGGTGCTTTAACCCTTGATTGCGGCGGTGCGTTACCACAAGCGCAATCAAAGGGTTCCCCTGCTCTGACGGGTGATCGGAACACCCGAGGATCCGACAGAGCCCAGGGAACAGCTGCACAGTCAGTCCTGGGGACCTAGAGTGGCCCCAGAGCTGTCTGTGTATGAAGCCAGTGACTAGGACGCACTGTGTGCTGTTCTAATCACTGCCTGTGTCAGACTGCCACAGATTATAATGTGTTAGCATATATGAATATGATAATACATTACTAAGTATAAAAAAAGTGTAAAACAGTTCTCTCTACACGGGAGTAAAAAAACAAAACATAAAAAGTGTAAAAAAAAAGAATAAAAAAATAAATAAATAAAAATAAATATTTAATAAAAAATAATTGTGCATAAATATACACCACACATATTTGGTATCCACACGACCGTAATAACGTGTAGAATTAATCTAACAAGTTATTAAGTGTGAAATGTGAATGGTGTAAAATAAAAAAATAATAATAATTTTTTTTGTTAAAATAAAACAAAAATACTGCAATTATTTATAAGTGAACTTAAACTATTCCCCCATAAAGTACAACTTGTCCCGAATAAAAGGAGGCCTCATACAACTGCGTCATTGAAAAAATAAAAAAGCTACAACTGTTGAAACGCAAGGAGGCAAAAACTAAAAAAATTTTCTGGTCATTAACTACTTTTCAGGTGTTCGGCTTAAGGGGTTAAAGGGGTATTCAGATAAAAGAGCAACAGTATAACACTAATCCTCCATCCAAAACATGTATAACTGACATATTTTGTCGCACTGTTGCTCCCTATGTGCTCCTCTTCAGCGCAGTGTGGACCTGGCTTCAGCAGACAAAAAAACTGCATAGACAAACACCCCTTCATATTAAGCCATGCCCCTTTCCCATTGGTCACATCCACAAAGCTAATTGAGGGTTTGCCATCACCCAGCTTTCCTGGACATCTTAGAGCTGGGAGATGCCCCAAACTGTGCCTGGATCTAAACCATTACATAATAACCAATATTTTCACTATACAGTGACCATATAGAGGTAGATACCAGTGTACACAGGCTGTGCAGACTGTATAATACCTCCATACAGTGACCATAAAGTAGCAGATACCAGTGTAGACAGGCTCTGCAGATGGTATATAAGAGACCTTATTCATACATGTCCAAATTTTCCAGTAAATGTGTGGTGAAACCAGCCGCAGCCGGGTAGTGATAAAAGCGTTGTTTCTTCGTTGAAAATTTTACGCTTGCGAAATTTCAGTGAGGAAATGACCCAGAATGTCTGAAGCAGATTTCTGCCTCCTATACTTTGTTATTATCAACACGAGTAATAAAGTCAGGCTGTGGATCGGAGTCGTGGCTATTTTGACAGGATTCGGAGTCGTCATAAAATGGACCGACTCCGACTCCCCAAAATAATAATAGGTTGGACCAGTTAGTTCGATGCAGAAGAGCAACGTATTGGTGCGGCCAGTCTCCTGCTCCCTAAATCTTCCAGCTCATCAATGAGGAGTTTAAATTGATGACATGGAGCGGCAAAGCGTTGCCCCCATGGGATAAGATTTCCGCTCCCAGGGCAAACAGAGTTCATCAAAAGTTTTTTCACCGGTTTCAAAAGCAGTAGAAGATTTTAACCAATCATCAACCTGACTGTGGTCTGAGGCAATGCCTTTATACCCTGACATTGTTCGAGAAGTGTGTCCCTGTGTTACGTTTTTCCCCCACCCAAGTAAGTGTACATAGCCTTCTCTATCCTGGAAATAATTATTTCAGATGTAAAGGGTCATGTATGCAGATCTGATGGGAGGCTAATGACTATTTCTCAGAACAAATTCAGATGACCCACTAATGTACCTGCAGAGTTTTTTACCTTATTTACAATTTTTTGTGTCCTAAAGTCATATCCAATAAATATATTTTAACACTGAAAAGCAAAATGGTAACAATGTTTTGAACTTGTGACTTTTCAGCTCCATATCCCACCATCCAAACATGAGGCTATGTAATTTTATATACAGTCATCTTTACCCTATTGTATACAAAGAATTTGACCTGCAAAGTATTTAGCATCTGCTTAGTTATATTTAGCTCCTAAAAATCAAAATGTTAATTTTTGTATTATTTTGGTTTAGTATTTTTACGGAAAACTGCCATTTGGATTTCAAACTGCCTGAATCCTTCTGGGGCTCTGAAATCAAATTAAGCACATCTTGTACCAAAATTCTTGATCCCAGTCGCTTCTATACTTGACCCAATGTTGGTGCATAGGACTGGACTTAGGAAACAAAAACAGCTTAGTCATCAAGCTCTACCCACAAGTGTTCAAAGATCAAAACATGTTTACCCTTTTGTCTTATCATGTCTGTATTCTACCTAAATAGCTTTAATTATTGTAATCATAAGGTGATAAACAGCCTGAATGTTACCAATTTGTTCAACTACAGTAAAGTTATTACGTTAAACCTCCCCGTGTTATGAGTGAGTCAGGAGTCGAGGTTTTGGTAAATTGAGGAGTCGGAGTCGGGGCTTCGGCTTGCCGACTCCACATCCTTGTAAAAAGCATCAAAGAATGACCATGTCAAATTCTTTGTAGACATGAAACATTACTGCCAAAAATACTCACGTAAAATCAGTGTTTGTCCTGAACGAGGACGCCAATTTGACAAAGGGTATAGGTAAAACAGTATTTATTAGACATATTGTGGGTGCTGATCTGACTGCGGAATCCGCGCCCAGAATCAGCATCCAAATCCGCCATGATCATCATACCCTTTGGCAGGCTTACTTTGCAAATTTTGGCAAACATTGTTTGTCATATTTTGGACTACACACCTTTTTATTTAAATAGAAACCACATCTAACCAGTGACTACACGACAGTGTGTAAAATACTGGTCAGATTCCCTAAATAGATTCTGACCAGTATTTTTACAGTCGGTGCCTTTGATTTTTTGTCTAGATTTTTTTGCCGCGGTTTTCGGGCACCCCATGCCATTTTTAAGCTGATTCTGTATTTAGAATTGACCAAAATCCGACTGTACATCATCCCCATAGTTCTCAATAGAGAATCCAAGCTATAGTCTAAACAGCCTGGATTTTCTGAGGACAGATTTCAAATCCAAAAACTTGGTCAAAAAACTTAGGACACGTTCTATTATCTGCCATATCTCACTTGAAAATAAATGGCAGATTATAGTACTGTTCAATTGAATAGTACGGCCAAAAATGTGGCACAAAAACGGGACAAAGACGAGTGTAAAGTACGGATTCTTATTGGAATCGGACGAGTATTTTGTCCTTTGCTTTTGGCACAACTTCTATAGTAAATGCATTACAGTCAGTAGGTACTGACACGTTGATCACTGGGTAGTTGTGGATCCTCTGGGCCTCCACTAGTGTAGATGGTATGTTAGCAGACCACGCCAGGGAGCGGATTCGAAAGGGACCTTGGTCTTCACCAGAGCCCACCACAAGGAGGCACAGGCAGACATTTGCATGTGGGGAACCCCCAAGTCGCTACGCCCCTGACATGCTACTCCAATGCATCCAAATGCAGGTGACAGAGTAACATGCAGGTATAAAGCAGGTACAACAGCAGAATAAATCAGAAACAGGAACACAGGGAACAGGCTGACATGAAGTTAAACGGGTATCAGGCTGACAGGCAAGATGGCAGGACACAGCAGGGTAAACAGGTATCAGGACAGCAGAATCCAGGTATGAGGCAGCCAGGCAAGACAGCAGAGACAAGAACCTAGGTAATAGGCAGAGACAGGAAGTTCCTTAAACCACAGGAGGTCTTAGGTCATTGGACAGGTAATTGGGACACTGTCCCTTTAAATCTAGTCCAGCAAGCGCCTGCCCACCCTACGGAGAGTGTGCAGGCCCAGACAGGAACAGTAGCAAGGACAGGTGAGCAGCAGCAATAACAAGGGACACAGCAACAGGTACAGGAAACGTGGACAGAAACCGGCAACACAGATACATCTGCAGCAGCGGCCACGGCAGAGTAGAGACAAGATAGAAGCAGGGACACGGCCATGTCTACGGTCCAAAAGGAGGACAGCAGCATGGACCGTGAGAAAATGTGTCAGGAACTTATCTGAATGGGGTACTTTGTCGTGGTAGGTGAGCTCACACCAGGGGTGTAACTAGAGAAGCCTGAGCCCTATAGCAAACTTCTGGATGGGCCTCCCCCTCGACTGCAAACATTTACTGCGACCTCTTAATAATAGTCATGCAGTTACTAAATATGCTAAAGGGCAAATACATCTCCATACATATCACCATCATACTGCTGCCAAACAAATAGCACTATTCCAGTGTTTCTTAACTCCAGTCTTCAAGACCCACCAACAGGTCATGTTTTTAGGATCTCCCACAGAATGCACTGACAATAATTACATCACCTGTGGAGAATGCACTGACACTAACTATATCACCTGTGCAATACTGAGGAAAAATGAAAACTTGACCTGTTGGTGGGTCTGGAGGACCGGAGTTGAGAAACACTGCACTATACCAAGACCAACATTATCAATAACACTACTACATAAGGACCCAATTATACTGCCAGAATGATACAAAGACCAATATTATCACCATATAGTGACCATATAGTGGTAGATACTAGTATACACAGACTCTACAGACTGTATATTACCACCATACAGTGCTCATATAGTTGTAGATACCAGTGTACACAGACGCTCTGCAGACAAGTGATTACAATGCAGTTACATCTTGTGACTCACAGGTGATGTTTCTTTGATAAGTTGTTCATTTGTGGACCTTTTCTTCCCATCATGGTCCAGACGCGCCCTGATGACTTTCCTCCCGGCCCACCACTTGTCCCTGCCGAATTGTCCCTAATACACAAATAACTAGAATCTCCTTTCATGCACCTCCCTCACTGTCACCTACCACCTGTACAAACTCTCCCAGGGGTTGAAGAACAGGTGACAGGTCCCAGAATCTTATAGGCACAGTGTCCTGGGGAGGTGGGGAGAAACAAGAGAACTACACCCTCTGAGAATTGCGCTACAGCATGGCCCTGGCTGTACCTCAAACATATTACACAGTAGGTAGACCACCATTATATAGGTAGGTGGGTCCTAGATAGGTAGGTAGGCAGCAGTTAGGCTCCACGTAGGAAGGCAGTACATAGGCCCCAGGTAGGTAGGTAGATTGGCCCTAGGTAGGTAGCAGTTAGGCCCCAGGTAAGTAGGCAGTATATAGGCCCAAGGCAGATAGAGCCCAGTAAGCTAGATAGGCTAAAGGTAGAAAGATAGATTGGCTTGTGGTAGGCAGGGCTGTGGAGTTCGGGGAAAAGGGGGGGAAAACAAGCCGAAGCCCCGGACTCCGACTCCCTCAATTTCCCAACCTCCGACTCCTGACTCCCACTCCACCTCATAAACATGGCCGCTTGTTTAAAGTGAAAACTTCACTGGTAAGTAAAATGGTAGCATCATGCTATCACCTTATATAATAATAATCAAGCTATTTAGGAGAACAGACACTGACAACTTCAAGGGTAACAAATGTTTTTGATCTTTTGAACACTTGAGAGGTAACAACTGAGAAAAAACTCTATTTGTATCCAAGTCCACTCTGCCCAACATTGGGAATGTGTATGAAGAGACCTGGGATCAGATTTTGGTCAAGATGCTTGAATCTGATCAAGAGCCCAGAAGTATTCAGGCAGAGCTGAAAGCCAAGAGGATAGTTTCCCAAATACTAATAAAACTAATAAAAATTAACATTTAAATTTTTAGGAGGCAAAACGAGTAACAATGGCAGTTACAGAGAAGAACCTGCATAACTAAGCAGATGCTAAATACTGCAAGTCACATTTATGTAAAGATAGAATAAGATGACTGTAATATAAAATTACAGTACCCTCATGTAACAAAGCTGAAGTGGATGGTGAGATATGGAGCCTGAAAGTCAAAAGTTTAAAACAATTGTTACCATTTTGCTTGACAGTGTAAATTTTATTATTGGATAGTGACTTTAGGACACAAAAACATTTTAAATATGCAAAATACGCAGGAACAAATGTGGAGTCTCTGAATTTGTTTCTGAGAAGAAAGTATTTCCCCATCAGATCCTGCATACATACCTCACATCTGACCTCATTATTTCCAGGCTAGAAATGGCCTCTCTACACTGAACTGGGTTGGTGCAAAGCGGTGACTCACAAGGGGCAACAACTCTAACAATGTCAAGGTAATAAAGGATTCGCCTCAGCCACAGTCAGTTTTGATGAATGGTTGAACTCTTCTACTTCTTTGAAAATAGGTGAAAAGAGTGCTGAAAATCTTTTGCCCAGGGAGCAGAATCTTTTTCCTCCTCGGGGCAGTGCTTTGCCTGCTCCATGTCATCACTGTACAACTCCTCATGTGGATGAGGCTGAAGAAATGGAGTCATAGCACTGGCCCCACCAATTCCTCTTGCTCTTTGCATCGAACTAACTGGACCAACTTATTATATATTTTATGACGACTCCGACTCCTGCAAAATAGCCACCGACTCCGACTCCAACTCCACAGCCCTGGTGGTAGGCAGCAGTTAGGCCCCAGTTAGGTAGGTAGTCCCCAGGTTGGTAGGCTGTAGTTAGACCTTAGATAGGCTATAGGTGGGTCCCACATAGTTAGGAAGGCTCTAGGGGGCCCCCACATAGGTAGACTGTACTAAGGCTATAGGGGCCCCCACATAGGTAGGCTCCATTATTTAAAAAAAAAAAGAAAAAAATATTTAACTCACCTGTCGCCACAATCTCCCGATGCGACAAGCAGCAGGCCAGCTTCTGAGCCCAGCGTGTGCGCCAACGCCTAGTAGGCTTAAGGCCTACAGCCTTAGGGCTCATCCCCACGGCAAAGGACAAATACCGGTCGGTGTCCAGTTTTAGTGCCGTCCCCACGGCGATGAGCGGAGAAAAGCCCTCCCCCTTCCCATTGATATGTTCATATTTTTTTCGAAAACCGGACGGAAGAATGAACATGTTCAATGTTTTTCGGGCGGCCGTCGGTTTGAAAAGCCGCCGGGCGGAAAACTCGTTCAGTGGGGACTGCTGCACGGGTTTTCCATAGTGGCTCGGCGTGTTAGTTTGCGGCCTGTTTTTCAGACAGTCTGGCAAAGACCGCCAAACCGTGCAGGAAAAACCGGGGAACAAAACCTGTGCCATGGGGACGGCAGGTGGATTAGTGACACTTGTAAAAAACACATCACATCATGTGAGTATAGCCAAAATGCCTCCATGATAATGTCACTGTAATGCTTGGCAGGAGGTGGATCTGCTGAGTCACTGTGAGAGATGGCAATAACAATGCCAGGGAGAGGAGTCTAAGAAGCCCCTAAGCGCCTGCCAGGGGACTTGGCTGCGGGTGAACTCCCAGGTCATTACCCCTGACGTGGTAACAGCTGAGGTGCCAACGAGGTACAGGAGGGACAGGCGGAGACTTTGTCAGGGCAGAAAGAGAATAGTTATAAAACGTAAACCAAGGGTCACACGAAAAATAGTGGATACAAAAGGCAACAAACCACAACCGCTCAGGAAATATACACCAAGAAACTGGCAGGAAAGATGAGGCGGAGTTGTCCATAAAAAGGTACAGGTGGCGGACTGCAGGGTGTTAGAGGTGCGCTGGACATTTAACTCTTAGAAGAGTCGGCACATGTATGCGCCCTAGGGGGGCAGGTATGCATGCACTGGCAACCAGCAGAGGAATGGAGAGAAATGAGTGACAAAGCGGCAGCAGGGAACACGAGGGGGGCCGCAGTGTGCTTTGTGACACTTATTTGAGAGCTACTGAGCAAAACATTCTTAATGTGGAGTTCTAGTAGTTTTTTTTTTTTTTTTTTATAGGGGTTTTCCAAGAACCCATATTTCTCCCATCATTCACTGTTACATTGTCTTCAGAGCTCCCCCTCAGGCAGATGGCACAGATCCTTCTGAAAGGTCACCAGACACCTACAAGAGGCAGACAACGCAACAGGAGACGCATGGCACCCATTGGTGTGCACGACAGCAGAAGTAGGTGCCCCACAGGGCAACAGAGAAAACGTCATATTATCCATGAACATGTTCATGGATAATATGATGCTGCAGCCAATGCCTGATCTCTGTGGTCACATGGGGGAGGGTAACACTGGAGCTATAGCAGTGCTGGAATGGAAATGATGGGAAAGGTGAGTATGGGTTAGGTTTTTTTTGTAGCACAGTGGAAGGCGGCAGGGAGGTTTTTAAAAGGTTTGGAAAACTCCTTTAAGGTAAAATGAGGGGAAATAGAGAAAAAGACCTATTTATGTTAAATAAAAAAAATTTCCATTCATCAGAAGCAAGCACAGATCTTGCAAATAGTAAGGAACAGAAGTGCAGGTTAGGTTAGTGAGAGGACAATTTTTCTATGATCAGAAAACTGCAAAGTAAGTAAAGTTATTAACAAACTTCTACAACGCAATGGAAACACATAAGTCCCGGGTTCTCCTTCAGACAATTTGGAGCTTCACGTAATATCTTCGCCTCTGTTGCTAGTTGGAGTATAGACATGGCGTCCCTCGGCTTCATAATTCTCACTGCGCATGCGTAATACACCTTTTCAACGCCTTGTACGTAACGGTTTCCAGGGTGATCTCTATTCAGGAACCGGCCAATAGGGAGACAGTCACGTGATCGTAATACTCCTTTCGTCACAGCCTCTTCTGGAAGCTGATTGGTCGCTGGGGTTGTGGTCGCGTACGGTTTTGTTTCCTCCTTCAACCAATCAGGGTGCGCAGCTTTTTACGAATTGTGAGACTGGACCTGAGGTGGGAGCTGAGTTCTATGATTCGGTGAACGGCAGGGCCGGAACCGATGCGGGATCCGGGGAGCGTCAGGTGCCGCACCGGGATGATTGCGCAGGAGAGGCGGTTGGAGCAGGTTTGTGCGAACGTTTTCTCTGTTGCCCTGTGGGGCACCTACTTGTGCTGCCATACACACCTATGGATGCCATGCGTCTCCTGTCGCGTTGTCTGCCTCTTATAGGTGACCCTTCAGATCTGTGCCAGCTGCCTGAGCCTCAGTGCCTCACTGGAGGGTCCTGCCTGTCCTGTGGGGGTCTCTGGGGGGCTTGTACCGCTATCCTGCTGGGCTCACATTATAAGACCTGGTTCACTTCTGCATCAGTTGTAGAAGCAGGACATGGAAACAGCCAGGGCCGGACTGGGAATAAAAATCAGCCCTGGCACTAAGCCCCCAGCAGCCCACACACAATATCCGCTTACAAAATGTCCCTTGTTCTCGCACCTCGCCACTTTCTAAAATAAACTACACTATAAAGGTGCTTTTCACATGGAACATTTTTTTGGTGCGTTTTTTTATGCGTTTTTGGTGCGGGTTTTGTGCAGGAAGCAGAGCAGTTAATGCTGTGTACATTCTGCAACAAAAAACTCCCACAACACAAGCAAGAAAACATGGTGCAGAGAAACGCCCTCGTCACAGAGTCAGGTGTGCACTTGCTTTAACAATCAGGACAACCCACACTGACACAACATAAGCACCAAATAACCTACAACCCCACCAATCACATCCCCAGTAGTCAAGTCACCATCACATAAAAACAGCACTGACTCAACACAGAAGTAAGAATGACCCCTGAGCAGCAAGGGACGTCAGGAGACGTCCATCTCTGTATGGGTAAGGGTTCTCTGTCTCCTTTTCTTCTTCTTCTGGCCCAAACCTCCATGACGTCTTCCCTGATGATTGTTTCCTTCCATTTCTTTCGTCTGTCCAGTTACAGTCAGCAGTGTTCCCTCTTCTAGTGGTCAATACTCGTCCCTGGTAGAATTTATCCACAAATACTCTTAGACTACTCTCCTCTTCCAGCACTTTCCTATCAATTCCCCAAACAGCGTATGTTAGAACCCTAAACATGAGAATTAAAAAATGTCAGATAATTAGGCAGTAAATAGCGAGGGCACAGTATATAGGCATGGGCCAGAAACTGTAAGGCATCCAGGGCCTGTCCTACAGGCAGGCGGGGGCAGTGTAT
Source organism: Phyllomedusa bahiana (assembly GCA_025379985.1). NCBI lineage: Eukaryota > Metazoa > Chordata > Amphibia > Anura > Hylidae > Phyllomedusa > Phyllomedusa bahiana. The sequence continues at coordinate 30,382 of JAODAL010034994.1, read as the reverse complement.
AGCGGCAGGCAGGGGCAAGAAAGTAGTTTAAAAAACCAAAAATAATAACTCACCTGCTGTCCTCCCCCCCTCTTCACCTGCTCCGTAGCGCCGCTGGCTTCCTGGGACATGCCCTGGAAACCAGGTGCGCAATAGACGTCATCAGCATCGCGCGTCTGTCTGCGAAGCCTCCTGGGAGCTGAAACAACAGGATCGAGAAGATCCCGGCTGTTCAGCCTCCGCCGCTGCTTTCGCCGCAACGATGCAGGCGGCGAGCCATGTTGGCTGCAAAATGTCTGTGTCATTTGACCCGGCCATGCAGCTGTGTGGCCGAGGGGGAAGAAATGCGACCGTTGCGGCCCAACCGGGCAAATGCCCGGTTAACCCTACGGGCATCCGTCCAGGAAACAGCGGCCGTATCTGTTACGTGACGGACATTTTATGTAGCCATCTGACTGAAATCATGATGATGGCTCACGTGCTGCACTGTGTGAGACCCACTATTGGGACCTCCGTGACACCCTCTGGTGGTGAGCCGGGTCCACAGGACAATGTCCTGCTCCCAGGGAACCGCCGCTATGAGCATGGGAAGGAGGCCCCGATTAACTACTGGCCAAGCAAGTGCGCCTCCAATCTATTCATCTCTATGGGACCGGAGGTTAGTGCTGAGTGCGTACCCCCCGCTTCTCCTCAGCAGGCCCTATGACTGTGAATGAGGGGAGAACTCCCAGGGTGGAGACCCCAGATAGATCATTTTGTTTACTCACCGTGTAAAATGGTTGCAATCACTTCAGACATTGATGAATGTCCTAGCAGTATAGCCAGACAGAAAGGGCGAGATGGGAGCACCCCTTTAAGGTAAGGGAACCTTAGCAAATCAATAACAACAAAGGACCCTTTTATGACCTGATTATGTATGGGATGAAATGGGATTTTGATTATGGGCGAGCAGACATGTTCCGGTGTAATCTGAACTCCCATTCATGTCTATGGGAGAGTCCAGCCAATGGAGAAAGTTAGGAGATAGGTGTGGGGACCCACACCTATCAGACATTGATGGTATGCCATAAAGGTCGAGATGGGAGCACCCCTTTATAAGGTATGTGAACCCTCCGCAAAGTGAATAACAACAAAGGACCCTTTATGATCCCTATGTGGATGGGATGAATGGGAGTTCTGAGTATGGGCGAGCGGCTCAGCTTTAATCGGAACTCCCATATATCCCATATACGTCTATGGGAGAGTCCGGACCACCTCTCTGTCAGAAGGATGCTGTTTTGAGGTCGTTGAGGAGATAAGAGCAGGTTCCAAAAAGAGGAACCTTGCACCTATCCACATTGATGACATATCCATAGTCAAATGCCGTTCATTGCCTAAAGTGGAGACAACCCCTTTAACAATAAGGCCATTATGTGGGTGTTTTTATTTAATGGACCCCAAAGCTGGCTATTATTTTCTATTAACGAACATGAACATTCCCCTTTAAAGGAGTATTCCTAACCATAGACGTTTGATGGCATATCGCTAGGTTTATTACATCATACTCTGATAGGTACGGGCCCCAATCTGAACATGCACCTATCTTAGCAACTGGCCCTAAAATGTTTCAGAGAAGACTTGGACGAGCTGGCTTGGCTCTGCTTGGTAACACCTATCAGATTTTGTGTCCCTATCAATATTCTATCAAAGTCTGTAATGGGAAAACCCCTTTAATATAATGTATTGTCCAAAGTTTATCATGTGTGTCAATGGTCCAAACTGAACCATTAGAGGCATTACTATGCTCATGTCGGTGGCTTTCACATTTCTGCTTTTTTATGAGCGTTTCTGTTTTTTTATCTTAGGCAGATATTTTGGCGGTTGCTTGAATTTTCCTGTGAAAAGTGACCAAGCCTCCTACTTTATTGGAAATGCAGGTGTCCGAGCCAAAGAACCTTTCATCTGCGTTTGAATCAGTCACTCCGATTGTTCAGAAGAACGTCTTAGTGAAAGGGAAAGAATATGGTTTTAATGCCCCACCATGTCTTCAGCCGGGAAAGCAAAAACAGACACTGGAGAAGCCTGAACTGCAGGAAAAACTCCTAGGAGCAAGAGCTGCCATCGCTCCATCAAAATCCAGGAACCCGCAGATTTCCAAAAGCTACATCATTCCTGGCAGTAACCAGTTTCAGAAAGGTACGTGCCGACAACACCGTATACGTAACGCTTTTCATTGTTCACTTCTCCTGAAGGAAAAAAAAAGTTTTTTCTGCCAAGAATTAAAGGGTTTTCCCAACATCAGACATATAGAAGCAATTTCGACAAGATATGCCCATTAAAAAAGTTGTTGTCTCACCACATCGATTTATCTTACTTTCAAAGTCCTAATTTCTCGGTTTCATTTTTGAATTCAGGGGTATGTTTACTGACTTTACTGACATCTACTGGTCTGCAGTGACGAGCTGCTGAGGACACCAGGTCTGTAACTATGGCGACCATTGTTGGCAGCCTATCAGGTGAGAGATCAAATAGGTCCTGAAGCTATACAACCTGAACAGCTGATGCAGCCCAAATACTCTGAGAGGGATATTCACAGAATGGGTAGGACACAGTTAATGGACAACTATTACAAAGTGACTTGTTTTGGCAAGATCTTTATCATAAAAAGCAATCCTTGTAGTGAGACCCTTTAATGGCTGACAGGTCAAGGTCCTACTTCTTGTACCCGATCCCATCTCTAGAATGGGCCCCTGAACTCCTCCACCCAGGAAGGAGAGGTGGCTGTGCCTCTCTCTGTTATCTTCTATGGGAGCCCTGAGTATAGCTGACCAAATGCACTCTGCTGTATTCATAACTCTCCTTGAAATAAACTGAGAGAGCCATGCATGCAGGGCCACTTGAGAGTTCGGGGGCCCATTGTCCGCATAGTGACAGTTCTCAGAACTGGGTCTGCACCTTTTGGATATTTGACATAGCCTATTAAAGTGCCCTAAAAGTCTGAGATGAGGAAAACCCATTTGAAGGGGGTTTCGAGTGGAAGAAAATGAATTCAAAATGGGGGCGGGGGGAGGGGGGGGAGAGTTAAACTTGCCTACCTTTCCACTGTCACTCGGTAACTTTCTAGGCCCCGCTCCTGTTTGCCTCTAGATTCTTGTCCTAACATACAGGAGAGGCTCGTGCTCCAATAGGGGTCTCTCACGTGTTTGAACAGGAACCCTGCGATGAAGAGGATCAGGTGCAGGGGAGCTCTGAAGTGGCAGTGGATAGGATATGTAGGTAAATATCACTGCCCCCCTCCACCCTGGCCTTATTGCAAATTTTCTTCTGCTAGACAACCCCTTAAATATACATAGCAATATACTGTAATATAGCTTCAACAGTGAACATTGCCTTTACACATGCCATGAAGCCAAGTGCTGGCTGATGCTGGCACTTACAACCAGTCTTACAATATTAGACGGTCCTCATTTATAAAAACTGTCTAACAGTAACCTTCCCCGTAACAACCAATCAGAGTTCAGCTTTCAGTTTCCCAGAGCAGTTTAAAAAAAATGAAAGCTGACCTCTGACCAGGTGCTATGGGCAACAAAGACAGGCTAATTATAGGAGAACAATTTTTTTTTTTTTTTTTTCAAAATATATACTTTTTCTTGTGTACGTCTGTTTTTTTTTTAACATACATATCAAATATATAAGGGTACTTTAGCATAAGTATACTTTTTTTTTTTTTTTTTTTTTTTATATATATAAAGGGATGTGCAGTTGTGGCGATTTCTGATGAAAATCGTATACATTTGATGCATGCAAGCATATACCATTTATGTTTGCCTATGTGGGTCATAGACTTGAGTGCCCAAAAAGTCCCAGTATCATGGCGTATACTTTTTTTTTTTTTTGGCAGTACATAATAGCGTAGTACACTGCACGTTTCTGAACCTGAAAAAAAAGTATATGGACTCAAACGTAGTCAAGAGTCTGCTCCTTTGAATTTATGTTTAACCCACCACAGTTTATGAATACCTTAAAGTATACTTTCAATACTGTTTTTCTTGTCAATATCAATGGGGGACAAAGCCCGTTGTGTATAGACCCTCACCCTAGGAAGCTGACACTAGGCAAAACCAAACTTGCTCCCTTTCAGTCTCCGCCAATCCTTCTCGGGTACCCCCGACATACCCTCTTGGTGCTGTATGTTTTCACGTTTCTGCCTATGGTGCTTTTCGTCATGGGTAGTAGTTGGGGGCGGCAGGGACACTTCGTACCTCTGATGCCCCTCTTATGGTCTGCCGGGGAACCGCACATTCCTACCCCTGGCACTTTGCTTGTGGTGTTTCTCCAGGGCATCTCCTGGTCTTCCCCGGAGGATACAGCACATTTGGTGTGTTAAGCAGGCCCTTTGGGTCATTTGTCTCCTGCCCGGTGCCCCCTGGTTACCATGTCCCTTTCAAAGGACGATGTGCCAAAGCCACCTGCAGAAATGCTGTATGCAGGTTTCCATTGCAAGAGCGATCTGAAGATCGCTGTTACAAATCCCCCTATGGGGAAAAGGGGAAAAAAGTGAAACACAAACACGAAAAAAATAAATAAAAACACGTACACCGCCCTTTACAAACGCCAATCGCCCCCAAAAAGATAAAAAAAAATAAAGTACCCATATTTGGTATCGCTGTAGCGTAACGACCTGCCCTATAAATGTCACGTTAATTAACCTGTACGGTGAATGATGTTAAAAAAAACCCCCAAAAAACAGACTGATTTAAAACTGATCAAAAAGTGGTGTCTTCCCCCCCCCCCCCAAAAAAAATTATGTCAACGTCAAAAACGTCAACGCTTTCCGCAAAAAACAAGCTCCTAATCGGCTCTGTATAAAGAAAAATAAAAAAATTATGGCTGAGGCTGACAACATAAAATTGCAATTTTTTATAGACCTATTTCTATTGTGTAAAAGTAATAAAACATAAAAAAACTATATAAAAAAAACCCCATGGTAAAGTTATCCTGTAATGACAACCGTACAGCGAACACTGTAAAATTGAAGCCCAAAAAACAATGGCGGTACTGCTTTTCTCTCCTTCCCTCCCCTCCCTCCCTCATTTTCATGTCCCAATGCTGAAAAAAACTATGGAACACCTGTGCACCCGAAATGCACAATATACGCCTATATGAGATCCATGAGGAGTGTTGAATCCAAAATGGGGCGACTTCTGGAAGGTTTCACCTGTTCTGGTACTTTGGGGGCTTTGCAAATGCGATGTGGCCCCACCAAAATCTGCATTCCAAAAGCCAAACACTCCCTCCCTTATATGCCTTGTCATACCCAAACAGCAGTTTACACCCACATGTAGGGTATTGCCAAACTTGGAAGAAATTGCATAACACCCCCCTCCAGAATTCTTTGTAAAAATTAAACATTTTCAGCTAAAATTGCAGATTGTTGGAAAAAAATAATTTCTTCATTCTCGCAGCCTAACGCTAAAAAAATTTGTGAAACACCTGTAGGGTCGATATACTCACTGCACCCCTGGACATATTCCTTAAAGGGGTTTTGCCACGAAGTGAGTTCCTTACCTCTTATCTGTTCAGGAGAGAGGGGTGAGCAGAGAGCGAGGAAGAAGGGAGCGTCTTTAAAGTTGACTCAAATAATAACATTACAACAAGTGGATTCTCTATACAGCAGACAGACTCATACACTGCACTTTCTCCCCAGCCCCTTGCAAGCTCCTTCATGTTCCCTGTCATCAGATAAGAAGTGCAAGCATGGTCAGATCAGCTCCTGTCATGGTCGTGTCTAATGCAAACTTTCAGGAAACTAAGGGGGACTGAGCAATGCTGTAGCTCTCACAGACTTCACTTTTTGTAATCGCATATATTTTGAAGAGTGATTAAATACCCATTTTGGAGGATCCCACGTCAACATTACATCATGGCAAAACCCCTTTAAGGGGTGTAGTTTCCTATATGGGGTCTTTTTAGGGGTGTTTAAGTTTTAGCCCCTTAGGGGGTCCGCAAACTTGAAATGGCGCCTAAATAACATCGTATTGAAAATGAGACCCCAAAGTCCGGTAAGGGTTCCTCCTATCCAGGAACTTGTGGTTGAGCCAAATAGTGCACTAGGGCTGCATGGGATATCGCTAAAAACGGCAGAAACTGGGGAATCAATATTAAGTTTCCCTGGTCACATCTACCATGTTCTTGTGAATAATGGATAAAAATTGAAAATCTGCAAAAAAAAAAAAAAAAAGTGTAATTTTACCTCCACTTTAATTCCTGTGAAACACCTAATGGGTTAATAAACTTCCTAAATGCTGTTTTGAATACTTTAAGGGGTGTAGTTTCTTAGATGAAGTCATTTATGGGGATATCTAACATACAGGCCAATAAAAGTCATTTCAGAACTGGACTGGTCCCTAAAAAAATTTAAATTGCAAATTTTCTGGAAAATTTCTAAACCTCCTAATGTGTAAAAAAATGTTTAAAAATTGCCAACCTACAGGAGACATATGGTAGATGCTAGTTATCTATTTTGAGTGGAATAACGATCTGTCTTACACGCAAAAATTTTTGAAGTTTGCAAATGGTAAATTTTTCAAATTTATCACAATACTTTGATATTTTTCACAAATAAATAAGGATATTTTGGACCAAAATTTCTTACTTGCTTAAAGCACAATGTGTCATGAGAAAAGTCTCTGAATCACATGGATAGGTTAAGTTTCAAAGAATTATTCTCACAAGATGACACATTCAATTTAAAAAAGGCCTGCAGAGAGGCCAAAACTGGCTTCGGTGGTAAGGGGTTATAGAGCTTGCAGACAGAACAAAGGTCCAGACTAAATTGCCAGTTGTTACACTTGTCCGAGGCTGTCATAGATACTGATGATAAATGTAAGCAGTGAAATTCAACCGTGTGCCGCGGGGAAATTTCCCCAAATATGTGCGCCCTAGTATTTTCAGGGCCGTTCCTAGGGGCGAGCAGGCGTGCTGGTCGCCCGTGGCGCCGAGGCTACCACCCGGGGGCGCCGCGGCCGCCCTCCCCCGAGGACGCCTGACCTCGCGACGTAATACAGTCGCGCAAGCAGCTCTGCAGGAGGAGGCGGACAGAATCGTCCGCACCCTCCCCTAATCACGTCCAAGGGCGCACAGCCTCACCGCCCCCGTGACGCTGGTCTCCTCGCTGGGGCTCAGCCCCGATGAACCCCTGGGAGCTGCGGCACTGATGACATCACGCGCTTACACCGCTCTGCGTCCCGGACGCGCGACCTCGGGAGTAATCTTTTTTTATATAATTATACAGGGGCACCACTGCTACAAGGGGGAACACTGGCTACAAGGGGGCACCACTGGCTACAAGTAGGGGGGGACACTCTACAAGGGGGGCACCACTGCTACAAGGGGGGGGATCACGGCTACAAGGGGGCATCACTGGCACAAGGGGGATCCTGCACAATGAGGCACATTGCACAGGGGTGGGCACTCTGGCTAGAATCGATATTATTAACTATTGTAAAAATGTACTGTTTAAGGCATTTGTGCATTTTGTTGGGTGTGGCCCCGATTTTTAGTTAAAAGTGTGCCGCGGTCTAAAAGGTTGAAAATCACTGTGGTAGGTGACGGGCATAGGGGGCCATAAAAATCATTCAAATTGACATGAGTCTAAAAGCTCTCATTTTATTCTATGTGGCCTTGTACCTCTGACAAAATAAAAATCATATTACCTCTAGGGGACGGTGGGAGTTCACAAGCCATTGTTAACAATTGAACTCACTTGACCAAACTATCTAAATTTTTCTGTCAGGCCTGCAATTTTTTACTTATCTCCTGCCATTTATTTTTTTTTCCTCAAGGGGAAAGCAGCGAAAAAAAAGCCTTGCACTCGTCCTCAGCCATTCAACTTTTCCCAGAAGAGAGATCGGTCTCGAGTAACTACAGATATAGCACAATCTGTGATTCCTCAAGAGAGTCGCAGGAGAAGGGAACCTTTAGCTGAAGTTAGTATTGGACAAAAAATTCAGAGTCCAAGGATGCTGGATGCAAAGGTAAATTGTGTGAAAAGCAGGTCTACATTTTCAATTATTACTCTATAGTGTGAACCAAGGTTGCATCAGAGACCACAGATAAGGATATATTCATATCCTTAAAGGGGTTGTCTCACTATAGGTTTTCAGCCTACCTCAGTGTGTCTGGCAGCATAGGATTTTTGAATTCAGGGGCGTGCTTCTTGTCTGCCTCTTCTCCTCTCCCCTTCCCTCCTCCCTGCACCTACGTCATCACCCTGGTGCTCGCTCCCGATTCTAACTCTGTCATTGAGACTTCGCATTGGGATCGTGTTCGATTCACACTAAATGAGTTTACTGCCCTATGCCTCCTGCTGAAACTGTACCTCATCCACTAACTACAGTGGATGAAAGAAGTAATAAACCTTACAGTGCCCGTCCTAGGTCATGGAAATCCAGAGGAGCAGAAAGCACACAGAAAGCTCTCCTCCTCAGACTGCAGTAACTTCTATACAGAAGGGGGAGGGTGAGAGGGTTTGCTGCCAGGGTTAACCCTTTGTGGGCCTGCCTAGATCTGCTTCTTAATGCTGAATCAGCTGCACTGTGCAGAGAAGTCTGTGGAGCTTTGTATGCTAATAGAGCAGGGGGGGATGTAAGTGTTCCTATACCACCTGTTCTGCAGGACATCTCAAGCAACAACAAACAAACACTGTTCTGTGCTGTCCTCCCATCAGAACAGACACGGCAGCTGTGAAGTGAGTTACTATAATCACGATCTATTCTGTTAGTATAGTCAAAGCTCCGCAGACACATCATGATTATAGTAACACACTTCACTGCTGTCACATCGTACTGATCACAAATCAGCCTCACCTCTGCTCTCCTCAATCTGTGTAGAGAGCAGGAGAGAGCAGGCACACATGGGGTTAATCCAGGCTGCACAGCTACACAGAAGCGGGAGTAGAGCCCTCCCCCCCCTCCCCCCCTATAGAAGCATCACAAGTGGCCTCATACTGTGCTGGAGGGGCTCTGTGCTCTGACCTGAATTGAGAAGCTGCTGACCTCACCAGGACTGGCAGCCAGTGAGAAAAAAATCAATAGGTCGGTGGCTATAGTGATTTGAGGAGCTGAGGCACTCTAACTACAGGGATAACTCAAAATCAGTAGGACATTTGTAATGAACATATATTGCAAAGCTGCTTGTTTTTTTTTTAAAAGATCTTTTAATTAAAACCCAATCATTGTAGCGAGACAACCCCTGTAGCTTTCACAGGCTTCACTTTTTGTAATCGCATATATTTAGAAAAGTGATTAAATACCCATTTTGGAGGATCCCACGTCAACATTACATTGTGGCAAAACCCCTTTAGCGGAAAATTTCCCAGCATTTCTGCAAATCTGCCACAGAAAATCCACAACAAATTTTACAGATCTTTGTGTGTTTTTGGTGCAGATTTGCCATTGCAATTTTTATGGCGAAATATGCTAATGTAAAGCTTTGAAGAAAACAGTTTATATAAAATCTGCCGACAGCTGCGGGTTTTCAGTTTTCCATTGAAGGCAATGGCAGTAAATCTGCAGGATAAATTGATCTACTGCAAATTTAGAATCTGCCCCACAGGTCCACACAGATTGCCAACGGATTTTTTGCTGTAGCATGTGGCTGAGATTTCCTAAAAATCACATCTTCTTTGCTGCTTCTTCAATATGGTGGGTCTTTTACGCACACAGCAGCTGTATGGAGATGCCCTTAAGGGCCATTCACACGGCTTATTGCAGGGACGGATTTCAGCCTTATTGCGCGTCGTACTGCGCTGCAATACGGCTGGAATCCGTCCCTGTCATTACGGTAATCCATAGAGAACTGTGGATTCCGTCTCTCCTCCCCGCTCTGCGAATACGCTGGGCAGGGAGAAAGTGACATGTTCATTATCCCGGCGGGAAACGTGCCGTGGATAATGAAAGTCTATGGGGCCGGGGAGCTGCGCTCCCGCCTCACCCCTTATTCGAGCCGTAATTGCGGGCGAAATGCGTCCCAGAATTACGGCTTGAATAAGCCGTGTGAACCGGCCCTTAGTGTAGCAGTTGTGATTACCTGACCGCTTCATGTTCAGCTCTCAGAACCCCAGTAAACAGCTGATACACATTTATTGTGTAGTATAACATTTTTGTACGGACAGCGTTATCAAACATATTAATAACCTCCTTTTTTTTGTAGGTGGCTCTGAAGAGTTTAAAGCTGATCCTGTAGCCTTGGCCAGTATTCTCACTAATGTTGGGGTACCACTCGCTACTGGTAAACTCAGCTTGGCTCAGAGAGTGCCCATGAGAGGATCATCAGTTGCTCAATCATCCAACGTCTGCAAGAACATGGTAAAAGAGGATACATTGTTCTGCTTGATTTGGTGGCACATGCTTTGTGTAAAGGACCACTCCAGTTCTCCCGCCCCCCTCTTAGTTCATTAGAAATTGCATTTAGGTACACTGTAGGGGGCCTTTTAAAACCCTTTTTTTTTTACCTGCACTTGCAAAAACAGGTTTTCCCTGGTTTAAATTGCAACTTGTTTCTTTTTAAGCCCCAACATGACCTGTTTCTTGCCCTTAAAAAAAGCAGTTTTTTTTTTTCACTAGTTTTTTCTTGTTTTCCCTTTCGAGCCCCGGTTTAAACCCAAATAAAAAAAAGGATTCCTCCCGGGGTTCCCACCCCCCCCTTTCCCTGAAATTGTTTTTGCAATTTTAAAGGTGAAGGGTTCCCCCCCCTTGGGAATAAAGTGGCAGCAATTTAAAAAACCCTTTCCTGAAAATCCCGCTGTTCCGGTGGGGAAAAAATTACTGGCCCCCCGGGGTGGTCCCCTAAACCCAATTTTTTTCCTAATAAACTAAAGGGAAAAAAAAAAAAACCAAATTTGGGAAAATTTTGGCCCCCTTTTTTTAAAATTTTCGGGAAATTTTTTTTTTAAATGTTTTGGTTTTTGGTTTTTGGGCCGAAAAAAATTGGGAAAAATTAAACCCATACCCCAAAACTTTTTTAAAGGGAATTTTGTAAATAAAATTTTTTCCCCCCCCTTTGTGGGGCCCAAAAAAAATAGTGCCCCGCCCTTTGCTTTTCCCAAACCCGCTGGGGGCCCCCTTAAATTTCGGGTTAAGATCCCCTTTTTTTATTTTTTGAGTTTTTTAAGGGGCCCCAAAATTTTCATTTTTTAGTCATTTTTTTTTTTAAAAACCCCAGCCCGGGGGAAGGGGCCCTACCCCCAAACTCACCCAAAAACCCAAATTTTAACCCCTATTACTTTTAAAAAAGGGTTAGAAAATTTTAAAAAAACTTTTTAAAGGGGGCCCCGGGGGCCCAAACCCCTTTGGGGCGGGGGCTAAAAACCACTCAAAAAATTTAAGATTTAAAGGGGTAAAATGCTCTAAAAAAAACGCATCTTACAAATTTAAGGGACACACCCGTTGGGAAAAGAAGGTTTAAAATGCACCAAGTTTTTGGGGTTTTTGTCCTCGGGTTTATCCCCCCCCTTGCTATGGGGGTTTGGGTTTTTTTCCCTTTTAAAGGGAAAACCCCCCCAGGCGGGAAAAAAAACCTTTTTTAAATAAAGGCTTCTAAAAATTTTGGTGAAAGGGGTTTCCCATTAAGATTTTTTGGGTTTTTTTGGGGAAAACCTTTTCCCCAAAAGAAAAACCTTTTTTCCCCCGGTTTTTAAAAAAACCCCCCGGTTTTAACCCCCCCCCCAAAAACGGGGTGTTTTGATGGTTTTTTCCCCCCCTGTTTTGGTTTAATGTTTAAAAACAAAACCGATTTTTTTTAAATTTCCCCTTTTTTTTTTCCCAGGGGTTTTTTTGGGGGGGTTTTTTTTTTTGGCCCCCATTTTTTTGCCCGGCAGAAAACCCCTTGCTCCGGGGGGTACTCCCTTGAAGGGGTTTTTTTTTCTATTTTTCCAAATCACGATGGGTTTGGACATTTTGGCTTTCAAATCTAAAAACCCCTTTGATTTTGGGGGAAAAAGGTAATTTGTCAAAAAATGGGGGGGGATTCCAGTTTGGGGGGGGTCCCCTTTGGGCCCCCCTGGTTACCTCGGTTTGTTTTGGGGCCCGGGGTTTTGGCCGGGGGTTTTTTCCCCCGCGGCCAAAACCCGGTAAAAAAAAGGGGCCGGGGTTTTGGGGGGGCCCCCACCTTGGGGGGCGGGGGTTTGGGGCCCCCTTTGGCTTTTTTTAAATGAGGGGGCTTTGCGGAAAAAAAGGGGGTCCCCAACCCCCCGGCGACGCCCGCGGCAGAAAGGCCCCCCCCGCCCCCGAAAGAAAAAACTCCTGTCGGGAAATTTGGGCCCGGGAAAGATTTTTTTTTCCCCCCCAAAAACCCCCGGGGTTTTTTGGCCCGCGGCTTTGGGGGGAAATTTTAAAACGGGGTTTTTTTTCCCATAAAAAACCATTTTTAATAAAACCTAGACGGGGGTTTTTTTGGCCGGGGCCCCCCCGGGGCCCAAAAATTTCAGCCCCGTTTTTAAATGGGGGCCCCTTTTTTTCCTGAAATAAATCCGGTTTTTTGAACGGGGAATTTTTCCCTCTTTTTTTTTTTTACCCCCAAAAACCCCCTGTCAAAAATAAAATTTAACCCCTTTATATATCGAAGTGCCCCGGGTTTTTTCCCTCTCATTTTAAACAAACCCCCTGCTCTCCAAAAAAAGGTAAAAAAAAACCTTTTGTAGGTTTAAAAAATGGGTTTTTCCTTTTACCCCCCAAATTTTATAGTGGGGGCCCAAATTCGGGGGTTTTTTTTCATTTTTTTAAAAAAAAAAAAAAAAAAAAAAATAAAATCGCTTGTGTGAATCATTTGCAAAACATATTAAAAAATGTGTGTGTACATATTTAGTAGAGTTACTTGTCAACTATGTATGATTATAATTAGTTTCCCTTTTTTTCTTGTGCTTTTGTTTGTGCTGCCCTTTTATGTGGTTCCTCATTGCAATTTTTTTTTTTTTGGTGGAAGATGGTCAGAAGTTCGATGTATGCTTTTTTTTTAAAGAACCCACACATCCCCCCAATTTAGACAGAATGCCCCTTTTTTTTTTTCCCGGCAGTCAAAGGAATGGAAACCTGTGTTTTTAAATGTTTCTGTAGTTTTACATTTCGGTGTTTTTCAGCTTGGTAATATAATGTATGTTGAAATCAAGTCCTTGAGTGTGAATCTTGGGGACTGGCTGCATGCCATAATAGGGGGTAACTAAGGCTAACACTATTGTTGCAATATTTGTTTAATTCCCATGTCTAACCAGGTTATCCCACCACGCTAAGTGATTGCATGTTGTTGGGCTATGTCCTAGGTGTTTGTAAATGGGGTCAGATTTCAGCTTCCGTATGGTTTAAAGCAGTGATGCAGGGGCTAAGAAAGGGGGCCCTGCAGCCCCTGCAAAATCCCGGAAATTAGGGGAAAATCCCAGCGTTGGGAATAGTAAAAGTGTATTTCAGCCTTTTATATAAATGTTGGGGATGGGTTCCTATAAAATGTACTCTTTTTTTTTTTGCATTTTGTTTGGTTTTTTTTCCCATACTTTTTTTATTTTTTTATTTTTAATCCTTTTTAAAAGACACACTTTATTTCGTACAGGTGAAAATGAATGTGTTTTTCTTTTTTGACGTTGCAAAAAATGGTTTTTTTAAGTGCTTGCGCAGGTCATTTTATTAAAATGTTTTCAGAATAAGAGAAGCTTATACTCAACCATCCATTCTTGGGTTGCAGCACTGCCACGGTCTGACCTCTCCACTGGTCTTCTGTTTACTTCTGGCTCTGGCCGAACATAACATTGTCGCTGTGGCCACATGCAATTGCCGAATGTCGCCATGAAAAGAACGCTTCAAACGGTGATGTCAGGCAATGGCATGTGAGCGCTGCTTCCAATTAATGGCTGCAGTAGGTCGTTTTTTCAGCCTGAGAGGGAAAAAAAGGAGGGGCAGACGGGACCGGTAATGAGAGGTGGGTATTTTCCCCTGTAGGGCAGTTCCTTAAAATTTTTTTAATTAAATGACCCCGTCGTCCCCTTTAAAAACCCTTTATGCGGGGAGCTTTTTTTGTCACCCATGTTTTTACCTTTTAAGAGACATAACTTTTTTTATGTTTCTATCAACATAGCCATATAACAGCTTTTTGCAGGACAATTTGTAAGTGGTTTTAAAATACCATATAACATACTGGTTTTTAAAGAGCTCACCATGTGGTATAAATGTCATTTTAGTGAGGGACAGTACAATATTTTTGAAAGCAGTGCTACATAATGAACAAATATAAATTAATATATATATATACAGCAGGTGAAATAAGTATTTAACAGATCACCAGTTTTCTAAGAAGGTGTTATTGACCTGAAATTCTACCAAATGTTGGTAGCAACCCATCCAATCCACACAGACCAAGAAATCAAACCATAGATGTCCATAAATTAAGTTGTGTAATAAAAAGAAATCACACAGGAAAAAAGTATTGAACACATGAAAAAAGCTATGGTAAGTCATGACACCTGCTGAAATCTATCAGTTATTAAAAAGTAATACTGCCCCTTTGTGAAAGATAATGCTATCTGAATCAACTGATGGCCTATATAAAGTTGTCTCATTACCAAGGTGCAACACAAGAAACATCTCATGATGGGTAGAACAGTAAGCTGTCTCGAGACCTTTACAACCTTATTGTTGCTAAACATATTGATAGCATTAGTTACAGATGCATTTCTAAACTGTTGAATGCTCAAGTGAGTACCGTTGGGGCCATAATCCAGAAGTGGAAAGAACATCATTTTGCCATAAACCACACCCAGGTGCCCCGTGCACGATTTCAGACACAGTAGTGAAAAGAATTATCAGAAGAGTTGTCCAAAAGTCAAGGACCACCTGTGGAGAGTTACAGAAAAACCTGGAATCAGCGGGTACAGTTGTTACAAAGAAAACATTAAGTAATGCACTCAACCTGCCTGTATGCTTGTTCACTGGGAAAGGCTCCATTGCTGAACCAAAATCATGTTCAAGCGCGTTTTAAAGTTCTCTCAATACTAAGACTAGTGTATGAAATACTGAGACTATAGTGCGGTCAGATGAGGAATTTTAACTCTTTGGATGACATAATACACACCATGTTTGGAGGCCAAAAGGCCCTGTATATTACCCAAAAAAACAACAGTGAAGTTTGGAGGTGGGAACATCATGGTGTGGGGCTGTTTTTCAGCATACAACACTAGCAACTATATATCCTTGAAGGAAGGATAAGAATAATGACCCAAAATTCATGGTAAAAATCGCTGCCCTAAAACCAGATGAATGAAAATTTAAATGAGGGTGGACCCTTCAGGAAGACAATGATCCGAAACACACAGCCAAGGAAACTATTAATTGTCTTCAGAGAGAGAAAGCTGCTAGAATGGCCCAGCCCATCACCTGACCTGAATCCAATAGAAAATCTATGGAAGGAAGGAATGCTCAGTCCATAGTAGGAGCCCACAGAACCTTCAGGATTGGAAGAGTGTGTGGAAGAATGGTTAAAAATCCCACCTGAGCAATGCATGTGACTAGTTTCTCTATACAAGAGGTATCTTAAAACTGTCATCACCCACAAAGGATTTTGTACTAGGAATTAAATACATTTCAGTAAATGTATTCAATACTTTTTTTCTTTTGTCATTTCTCATATTACACATAACTTAAAGGGGTTGTCTCACTACATTGATTCATCTTACCTCTGTCCTGTTTTCTTGGTTTCATTTTAAATTCAGGGGCGTGTTTACTGGCTTCTACTAGGCTGCAGCAGAAGCCAGGTCTGTAGCTATAGCAACCAGTGCTGGCAGCCTATCAGGAGAAATCAAACAGGTCTGTAGCTATAGTGACCTGTGGAGCTGATGCAGCCCATACAAGAGGGGATATCTAGGAATAGGTAGGACACTGTTAATGGACATATATTGCAAAGTGACTTGTCTTTGCAAGATCTTTAACATAAAAAGCAATCCTTATAGTGAGACTACCCCTTAAGGACATACAGGGTTTGAGATAGATATAGATATGTGTGTAATATGTACACACTCCAGTTTGTAACTGGCCAGTGTATTTCGTTGTGTGTGGTTGTTGGTTTTTTTTTTTTTTTTTTTTTTTTTTTTTTATACCCCTTACCAACAATAGAAGTAAGGGTGTGTGGCTAAAAAAGTGAGTCTGCTACATAGCTGTAATAATCAGCCAGCAGCCGCTGCCTAATGGCAGGGATCGGAGCTGGCCCTGATCCATGCTGTTAAACCATTTAGACGAAGCCGCATCTAAATGAAGGGTTCCACAGTCGCCTTGTTAATGTTTTCATTGCTTCCTGCCTCAGGCAGGAGGTTATCGAACCAACATCTTGGTACACCCTTCTGCATTATGTAGATAATGCAGAAGGGTGTATAAGCGATTGAGCCTCCTAGTGGTCAAGTACCCCACGGCATCTGTTTGCGGCCGGTTTTTAAGATGGTTTGCGATCTTGCAAACCGTCTGAAAAACCGGCCGCAAACTAACACACCGGGCCGCTATGGAAAACCCGTGAAGCAGTCCCCACTGTATGGGTTTTCTGCCCGGTGGTTTTCCCAAAAAAACGTTGCATAAAATCCATAAAAACAAAACCCCCACAAACATGGCGCAATTATGTTTTTCTTTCACATTTCACCCCACTTCCAATTATTTTATTTTTTTTCAGTTTACCAGTACAGTATACGGTGCAGTTAAAGACACCATTTAAAAAGTACAACTTGTCCCACAATAAACACTCAGATATCTATGTAATGGTGGAAAAAAAGTTCTTGGAAGGTGGGGAGGAAAAAAAAAAGCAACAAGGCAAAAAATAAGAAAAAATTACCAGCTGTCAAGAAGGGATTAATATAGTTAACTAAAGAAGAAATGTGAGGGAAAATATTTATGATAAAACTCACTTTAATATTTTTCTTAATTTTTTTTCCCCTTTGACTCGTATGTATGAAGCATATTCATTTTCTAACCTTTTTTTCTTTCATTCCTTCTACATTGGGAAAAATAAGTATTTGATACACTGGCGATTTTGCAAGTTTTCCCACCTACAAAGAATGGAGAAGTCTATAATTTTTATTTGTACATATCAACTGTGGAGACAGAATCTTAAAAAAAAAAAAAAAAAAAAAATCCAGAAAATCATTGTATAATTTTTAAATTTTCATTTTATTGCATGAAATAAGTATTTGATAACAAACCAACCTGCACAAATTCTGGCTCTCATAGGCCTACTCTGCACTCGATACCGGCATAAAAGACACCTGTCCACACAATCGATCACATTCCAGCCTCTCCACCATGGCCAAGACCAAAGAGCTGTCTAAGAACATCAGGGACAAAATTGTAGACCTGAAAAATGCTAGGGTGGGCAATAAGCCCAAGGACAATAAGCAAGCAGCTTGGTGAGAAGGCAACAACTGTTGGTGCAATTATTAGAAAAGGGAAGAAACACAAGATGGCAAGTCTTCTCCATGCAAGATCTCGCCTCTTGAGGTAAGGATGATTCTGAGAAAAGTCAGCAATCAGCCCTGAACTACAGAGGAAGGACCTGGTCAATGACTGGAATAGAGCTGGGAGCACTATCTCAAAGATTACTGTTAGTAACACACTACGTACGCCGTCATGGATTAAAATCCTGCAGGGCACGCAAGGTCCCCCATGCTCGCTCCAGCACATGTCTAGGCCTGTTTGAAGTTCACCAATGACTATCTGGATGATGCAGAGGAGGCGGGAGAAGGTCATGTGGTCATATGAGACCAAAATAGAACTTTTTGGTATCAACTCCACTCAGTGTTTGGAGGAAGAAGGACGAGTACAACCCCCAAGAACACCATCCTAGCTGTGAAGTGTGGGGTATCTTTTCTACAAAGGGGACAGGACAACTGCATTGTATTGAAGGGAAGATGGATGGGGCCATGTATCACAAGATTTTGGCCAACAACCTCCTTCTCTCACTAAGACCATTGAAGATGGGTCCTGGCTGGGTCTTCCAGCAGGACAATGACCCGAAACACAGCCAGGTTAACTACAAGAAGCATTTCAAGGTCCTGGAGTGGCCTAACCAGTCTCCAGACCTGAACCCAATCGAAAACCTTTGGAGGGAGCTGAAACTCAATGTAGCCCAGCGACAGCCCTGAAACCTGAAAGATCTGGAGATTATCTATATGGAGGAGTGGACCAAAATCCCTGCTGCAGTCTGTGCAAACATGGTCAAGAACTACAGAAAACATCTGACCTCTGTAATTGCAAAGAAGGCTTTCTGTACCAAATATTAAGTTCTGTTTTTTTAGATTGTATCAAATACTCATTTCATGCAATAGATTCTGTTTCTTACAGTTGAAGTGTACCTACGATAAACTGCAGACCTCTCCATTCTTTGTAGGTGGGAAAACGTACAAAATTGCCAGTATATGAAGTATTTTCCCCAGTGTTTGTATGAGGCATGTTAATTTTCTAACCTTTTTCCTTCTCTAGTGAATGATCAGAAACCTGTGTTTAAGCAAAATCCGCTTTTGAAAAGCCAAGTCCCCGACAGTAACTCAAAGGAACTTGTAGCCTCCATCCTGGCTGATAAGCTACAATCACAGGTTAGCAGGAATTCTGCCCCCTCCTAGTATAATAGAAAATAAAACTGTGTCAGAAATCTGAAATGAAAGCCTTGATTGTGTTTGTTTTATGATTGGATAGGAGAATCCAGTGTTACAGCAGATGAATCGGACTGTTCTTGCACAAGTCTTGGGTGTGACTTCACCACCTCTCCATAGTCAGAAGGTCACAGCTGAGAAGATCAGTCCAGTTGCTGAAGATGAACACCCTGTATTGCCAGCGGATAAGTATGTGTTTTGGTTTACATGTTACTTTTATAAGGTGTTGCGATTACTATCCATCCTCCACAATAGTGCATTTTAATTGTGCAAAGCAGCTTCTTGCAATCCTATTACAGCGTCCAAGACCAGTATTGCTGCCTACTTGTTACATGCTGATGTGTGAGACAGTTTAAAGATAAAGGGGAACCTGTTGTGGTTTATGCTGCCTCCCCTGAGTAATGGCTGTAATAGAAGGAGAGAAGCTGAGCTCTGAGACATACATGTCACACATATCTGC
This sequence comes from Phyllomedusa bahiana, assembly GCA_025379985.1. Taxonomy (NCBI): domain Eukaryota; kingdom Metazoa; phylum Chordata; class Amphibia; order Anura; family Hylidae; genus Phyllomedusa; species Phyllomedusa bahiana. The sequence goes on along the minus strand of JAODAL010034994.1, from coordinate 11,297 downwards.
TTTTTACTCAGAAATTTAGCTTCAAATCAGAATTAATCCTGACAAACAGAAAGTGAAAACTCCACCCACATACATTACTATATGAGTGGAGTTTTCACTTTCTGTTTGTCAGGATTAATTCTGATTTGAAGCTAAATTTCTGAGTATGCAGTGTGTGTGCAGAGCAGTTTCACTGTTTCTTAAAAGGAAGCCTGTCGGGTGGTTTGTGCTACCCTGTCTGAGAGCAGGATATGATAGAGAAGCTGAGCTCTGTTATATACAGGTTTATATGCTTTTAAAATTGCTGCTGGTATATCCAGCGGCAAGAAGGAAAAGAGAACTCTAGCGCTTTGAAGTTACCAGCAAAAATACATAAAGTTCCTTTTCTAAATAAAATGGTTTATATGATTTGGAGGAGGTAAAAAGCAGAGGAAAAAAAAGAAAGTGAAAGTCCTGCTTGCCTCGCTCACATCCAGTGATGGACCACTTTCCCTATGTCAGTGTATGCACTGTCAATTACTGCATGTGCGTAGGGTAAGAAGGACTTGCAGTCACTTTTAACCCTATATATCACAGAGCTCAGCTTCTCTCCCTCTCACATCTTTCTCTCAGATAGAGTAGCATAGAGGGGGAGAAGCTGAGCACTTTGATACATAGGTTTATATAATTTGGTGCAGGATTTCTAAGTAAAAAAACAGTGTACACCCTGACTGGACTCCTTAAAAGAGTTTTACCATAAAGTATGAGGAGGGTGGCGCTTGTGACCATCATCCCCATTCTCTACTATGGGAGTTACGAAGTGAGTGTGCTCAGCTATATTCGGAGCTCCCATAGAAGTGAATGGAGAAGACAGCTGCAACACCACCACCCTCATTTTTCTTGCATGGTCAGCTAGCTGCCAGTGACCTGAGCTATCGCCCAAAATGCCCTGCACAAGTCCTGCTGACCCTGCCCACATACAGTAATTTTCCTGTATCAGTTTGAATGGTCAATCACTGTATGTGGGCGCAGTTAGCAGGACTTTCATAGTTTATTTTATTTATTCATACAGTTGTGCTCAAAAGTTTACATACCCCTGCAGATTTTTGTCATGTAACTGCATTGCTACGGTTTTGCTCCTAAAAATCAAAATGTTAATTTTTATTATTTTGTTAATATTTTGTAAATCCACCTTTTTGGCTTTCAAAACTGCCTGAATCCGTCTGGGCTCTCATTGAGATTCAAGCATGTCTCAACCGAAATCTGATTCTAGATATCTTCTACACTTTCCCAATGTTGATGCATTCTGGTCGACTCACTTGGGTACAAATACGGCTCATTCTTCAATTCTACCGACAAGTGTTCGATTGGGTTGAGGTCTGAGAACTGTGGACAGCGACTCTACTTCATTGTCATTGAACCATTTCTTTGTCAAACTCGACATACACTTCAGGTCGTTGTCCTGCTGGAACATGTCGTCCTTTTCATAGCCATAGTACTTGAGTGTATGAAGTAACTTATCTTGTAGGATACTTGCATATGGCTCAGTATTGAGAGTAACATCAATCCTGGTCAAGTATCCAATATCTTTGGCTGTTAGTCTCCTTTTCCCTTGATGATTTTTTTTTTTTTCCCCAGAGTCCACTTTATTTACTTTCATCTCTTTGCTCCAAATCACCCGTTTTCAATCTTTTACTTTTCATACTTTTTTGCAAACTCGCGCTGACGCTTCTTATGACGAGACTGAAGTCGAAGCTTCTTCACCTTTTTTTTTCGCCCACCATTCCAGACCTGTGTAATTTGTGTTGCCCGGTACTTGCATGGACGTCTGTGATCTCACTGTTAGGAAGCATACGAGCCACCTCCACTCCCATCTTTGTCACGCCAGAACTGATGGACCTTGTGATGAGCCAACTTGTTGACTCAGATATTTTGCCTGGACGTCCACCTCTTGGATTTTGAAAGGTTGGACAAATATTTCGTATTCTTCCAGCTGTCATGGCCTCACATGATGCAGTTTGGCAATTTTCTTGCCCCAGAGATGCTATTGATGAGCTGGATGAAGCTGTTTCTCTTTTCTTGGGAGATCTTCTTCATGACTGCTCCTTGATTGGAACCAGTGACCATTTGCTTGGAAATCAACCTAATAACACACTGAGCTATTAAGGAATGTGAGAACAGGATGTAATTTGCAGTACACAAGAAGAAAAAGATTTTTCCACCACCGGGAACAAAACAGTAACAATGCAGTTGCATGACAAGAATCTGCAGAACTAAGCATATGCGAAATAGTTGCAAGTCAATTTAGCTATGAGATGGCCAAGATAACTTTCTATAAAATGATGATAGCCTCACATTCAAAACTGTAGTGGATGGTGAGACATGGTACCGGAATGTCAAAAGTAGAAAGCATTGTTACCCTTTTGCTTGTCAGTGTAAAATATATTTATTGTATACAACTTTAGAACACAAAAAACTTTAAAGGGTATGTTGAGTCTGTGTGATCATATGATATAAGATGCTTGTTTGGATCCATCTATTGGTCCAAAACACGCATCTAGCAATGAGCAGTATGTTTTACATAGCTTGCAATGTAAAACACGCATCGGCATTCAGATGAATGATCGCCGAAACGTGTTTACTTGGGTCTTTTGGATCAGTCTTTCGGATCAGTTGTAAGAATTGACACGTCAATTCTTGATCCGAAAGACCCAGCAGGAGCCCTATTTAAAACTGTAGGGTGCGATCCTGCTGCAGCCAAAACGCATCTAAACACGCACCTGTTTGAATCCAATCAACGCTGCGTTTTTGGATGCGATTTTCGGATCCAAAATCTGATCCAAAAAACGGTGTGAACGTATCCTAAATTGTACATGCTGCAGTAAGTGGGGGGGGTGGGGGAGGAGTTTTTAACAAAAACGTCCTGAATTACATTTGTTGAGTCTATGAATTTGTTCTGAGAAACAGTATCACCTCCATCAGATCCTCCTTCATAGATGACCTCAAATCTGAACTCATTATTTCCAGGCTAGAGAACGGCCTCTCGACACTAATTTGGGTGGGTGGAAAAGTGGTGACCACAGGGGAAATATCTCTAACAATGTCAGGGTATAAAGGAATTGCCTCAGCCACAGTCAGTTTTGATGAATGGTTGAACTCTTCTACCTCTTTGAGAGCAGGTGAAAAATTTTGCTGAAATCTTTTCAATCTGTTTGCTACAGGAACGGAATCTTTTGCCCTGGGGCAGCGCTTTGCCTGCTCCATGTCATCCAACTACTTCTCAAAATGAAACTTCTCATCTGATGAGGCTGAAGATATGGGAGCAGTAGCACTGGCAAGACCCAATTCCTCTTGCTCTTGGCACTGCATTGAACAAACTGGACCAATTTACTATATATTTTTGGAGTCAGTCCATTTTATTAAAAAAAAATAGAGGGAAGGCCTAAAATATAACTTTAGATAACCAATATCTAAAATAAAGCCACCTACAAGTGAACAATATTCCAGTTTACACAGACAGAAGGCCCATTCAAGGTACAAACACCAAGGGGTCGGGCATCTAACCCTAGAAATTCCTAGTTACAGTATATACTACCCCTACCTTGCACAATACAAGTGGTTCGCCCCAAAAAGGTCATCCCTGTCAGGAACCTACCCCTGAAGTCCTAGAACACCCTAAATGTCCCTCAAATCCCATCCCAACATGTTTCAATCACACTCATTGTTCATACGGATATCCTCAGGGAACAATAGAGTAAGGATGATTTGAGGACAACAAAATCCTGTATTATTTTACATAATCAAGAAAAACCACCATATACAAGGGAAATATATTTTGATGGACATGTAAGTGATAACAGACAGTAGGAACAATATGGACACCTATTAGAAATGAATCTGATGTCAAAAAAAGGTGCTTACAAGAAATGCACGCAAGATAATAAAGTTAACCAAACAGGATAACGTAGTCTCAAAACAAGTGAATGCATATGGTTTAACTGATAATGGAAGAACCAACAGCAAAATAATATTAGAGACACGTGAAGACTTGGAAGTTCAACATATCAGGTAATTCCAAATAGAATGATGATGCAAATATAAAAACAGTGATTTACTTACATTGCCAAGAAATGCCCTGGATAACACATCATCATATTGGTAAAAACCAGGCATACCTCATTAAAGGCATTATAAGCGCCATAATATGCTTCAGCCATCTCTGCTAGGTCTCAGTTGAACATTCCACTGCTGGTAATATGCTGTCACACACAGCGCTTCTGCTGTGTAGACTGGAGACGCCAAACTACACGTGTGCTGGCTTTTTCAGCACAAAGTAATGCGCCCAGCCACTGACGACAGTCCCTGACAGGGACGCCTTTTTTGTGGCGGATCACCTGTATTGTGCAAGGTAGGGGTAGTATATACTGTAATTTGGGATTTCTAGGGATAGATGCCCGACCCCTTGGTGTTTTTGTGCCTTTGAATGGGCCTTCTGTCTGTGTAAACTGGAATATTGTTCATTTGTAGGTGGCTTTTATTTATTATTAAAAGTTATAATTTGGGTCTTCCCTTTTATTTTTTGCGTTTCAGATTGACTAAGGGATATTTTTCCTTTTTTGGCAAAGAATACTTACTTTGCTATTGGATTTAATTCAGTCCATTTTATTCCAACTCCACCAAAATGGAACCCCCGACTCCACAGCCCTGGTTGGTGGTGCGGGGCCAGTACTTTCTTATTAATTAAGTGGACTCTTCTCTGGCAGAATAGGCTATAAACTACAAGATTTGAGTAGTAGCTCTGAAACTGCTGCACCTTACAGAATAAGGGACACAGCGCTGGAAACAGCAGGTCTGACACTAGCTTGTGCTGTCCTCAGCAAGGGGGGCATAATCTATGTGACAGGTTCTCTTTAATACCAGACACGTTTCTTTCACCTTTGGTACCTGAAAAGTTTTGCTGTGCTTACACAAAGTCATGTCAATGACATCATACATAATGACGGATATTGAAGGGCTATTCCCATCTGACTGATTAGATTGAAACGAGTAGGCAAAGGTTAAGAAACATTATTGCCCAATACATTGTTCTGATCTTCTGATTTCCTGTCCCGCTTGTTTACAGATGGTTTCCTTGGTTCTAATGTGGTCAGAAACTTAGGAAGCAATATATAAACAAGCAGGATAGATAACCTGCTGTCTATTCAAAATGAAGTAGATGGGTACAAAAATGTATTTTGTACCTTGTTTCCCCGAAAAGAAGACACCATCGAAATTAAGACATAGTGCATTTTTTTATGCAATTCAGAGTTTGGCTGCTTATGCTGATGTTTGTGATGAAATCGCTACAGTATATTAATACATGTTGATGTTTTGCTCAGCAATAAATATGAATTCTTGTTCATGTAAAAATAAGACATCTCCTAAAAATAAGTCTTAGCTCGTCTTTAGGAGCAAAAATTAATATAAGACGCTCTTATTTTTGGGGAAACACGGTAATAATTATTTACCTTTTTGCTTACATGTTTAAAGCTGATCACACAGGTTCATTAAAGGGGTATTCCCATCTCATTGTCTAGTAGTAATTTTTTTATTTTCTTTATTTCCAATGTATTTTCAGGTGTGAAGAAAAGACATCAGAAATGGATAGCGATCCCGTGAAGAAGGCAGGTGAGCAACCTTGTTTCTCTCTGAGCATTTCAGAGGTTTTAGCATGTCTTGGGACTTTATAGTATTTTATCTTCATTTCAGATACAGCCTCCGTAGAGTTTGTTGCGGATTCACAGGCATTAGCTAGTATACTTTCTAACACTGGTGTGGCCATTGGGAATTGTGGAAAACTGAGCTTGGCCCAGAGGGTCCCTGTGCAGGGAAGAAAGGTTTCTGTAAAGAGTGTTGTGGTAAGTTGATCTTTAGGCTACAAGAAGGAGCTTTAAAAAATACTTTCTCTTGGACTTGTACAAATTGAGATGGTCATTTACACAATTGAGTCGCATTATTATGACCAAATCTTTCTTTCCGTGTCAGCAGCACAAAGCTTTTGAAGAAATGGGGTATATAAGATGTGTGATAGGTTGTCTGCTCACACATCCCTTGTTGCTGTCCTAGTTAGATGGGGTGATTTTATCAAAGTTACAAAAAGGGACAATTATTGACTTTCAGGCCTAGAGTGGCAGTATTTCTGAAACTGCACAGTTTGTGAACTGTTCGCTAGACAAATGGCACCATTATGAATAAACTGTGTGAAAAGTACTGTTGATGTGATAGGTCAATGTTGGCTACAAAGGTGTGCAAGGGTGTACTGAGACGCTACAGTAAAGCCACTCATTGCCAAAATAATCCAGGAGGCAACCAGACCTGTCTAAAACAAAGTTTTAACGAACCCTACTGTATATAAAGCTCTGAAGCAGGTGTATGATCACTCCACCTCTGCTAATGAAGTAGCCTCAGCAGAAAAAGCTTAAGTTTTCATGGCAGTATCGAAATTGGACCTCCTCTAACTTGCAAAGGATTCTCTGAAGAATCACGTTTTCTGCTATATCGAACGGCTAGACATTTGCATGGCAGGTGAGAGTTAAGAATACGAATACATTGCAGCCATTGCTGGAAGAACACAATCTGGTGGTGGCAGTGTTTTGGTCTGGAGAATATTTTTGTGGCATTCTCTGGGCCACTCATCTATGTGGAAAGCGCTTTCTGAACCAATTTGGGTATGAATCCATCCTTGCAGGTCACATACACTTATACATGCCGATTGTCTTCCCTATGGCGGAAGGATCTTCCAAAAAGACCATGTAACATGTCACACAGTTAGAAATGTCTAACATTGGTTGGTAGAACATGACCAAGACTTCCAAATATTACTCTGGTCCTGTAATTCTACTGGAACCTGATTGATTATCATGTTCGCTCTGTGGATTTTCCCCCTTGCACCCTTGAGTAGCCGTGGGATGTACTGCAGTCAGCATGGCTCCAGATAACTCTGACAGCCTACCAAGACCTTATTGAGTTCCCCCCCCCCAAGCCTGTCAATGCTACACATGGCGGTTACTCTGAATATTAGCTGGTGGTCATAATAATGTAACTCGACTCTGTATTTTGTATTATGAGAAGTTGATCCTAAATTTTACCTGTATATCTTATTCATAATGGCTGCTCATAAATATCCACTAAAGATGCCTCCCTCTTTCAAATACATGGTTTAGCAGCTCTCTGTACGAAGGGTATTTCCCTTTTTTTTTTTTTTTTTTTTTTTTTTTTTTTGGTGGTATTGGGTTTACTATGAGCTATAGTGTGTGTGTATATACATACACCTTATAGATGTAATGTGTGTGATATATATATATATATATATATATATATAGAACATTACACACCTTATATATGTCATTTATATTATACATTTATTTGTATTACTATCTGTATGGCAGTAAGTGATGACATTCTGCTCAGAACGTCATATATATAATTGACATATAAAATAAATTACATATATAAGGTGTGTGTGTATGTACATATATATATATTATATATATTATTATATATATATATACACATACACACATATATATATGTACATACACACACACCTTATATATGTAATTTATTTTATGTCATTTATATGTAAGACGTTCTGAGCATACAGATAATACAAATAAATGCATAAAACAAATGACATATATATGGTGTGTGTGTGTGTATGTAGGTGTGTGTATATGTGTGTATGTGTTATATATATAATATATATATATTATATATATATATAAATATATATATATATATATAATATATATATATACACATACTTACACGCACACACCTTATATATGTCAATTTGTTTTATGCATTATTTGTATTATCTGTATGGCATAAGTGATACTCTGTTCAGAGCGTCATCCCTTACTACTGCATACACTGTAGCAGTCCCTGCCTGCTGAATAGTGTGCATGCATGCTAGACAGGAGGCTGTCGCTGCTATAGAGTTGCCGTCTGCAGCCCTCTAACGAAACCGCACAACACTCTATATAGTGTAAGGTTTTGTTTGGGAAAGACGGTGGGGGGGGGGGGGCTGCATTATGGAAGCACCAGCCGACCAACTAACTAGCACCCATGCCCAGAAGCCCCCAGTAGATAGACATGAAACCCTTTACGATGGGCCCTCTCTTCATAGGTCTTCTACCCTGTATTTTTTCCGGGATATACCATAATGTTTGATAAATACGGTCCTACGTCTGCATTATTTTGACAATGGGTGTTCCTTATCTGTAAGTAAGTTGTCTAGCAAAACCCGGACATAAAAAAAAACTTTGCTATTCTTAGTTCACACGTTTTGATCAAAATATGTTTTAAGCCACCCCCGCTTGCAACGGGATCTCAAGGCGGTGGTCCCAAACGCTATCTTTACCTCTCAATAGAGCCAAATTCAGACTTCTCATTGGGTCAACCGACCTCCATAATCCAGAGGGGAAAAATAATAAAACACCAACCTTGCAAGCATTTCTGCACTCATATACCAGCCTGTGGAGGTGGGCGGGGGGCCAGCAACCACAATGGAGACAGCCCTTCCTCCCTATCTAGAATACAAGCAATATATGCCAAATACAACGTATAGTTCTGCACAAAAAAAAATTTTGAAAAAAAACAATGTGAACTTGGTGCCACTGGCATGGCTGCGGCATATATATATATATATATATATTATATATATTATTTTATAATATAATAAATATATATAAAAATAAATAATATATATATATATATATATAATATTTGGGTCAGTATAGCCATGTAGAGTATGAACCATATCTGTAAGTGAACCAGATATTTAAAGGATTGATAGAGCTGAATCAAGGTATCTGAAATAAAACCGAAATTAGACCGGAAGTGGGCCGAAAGGGGCTAGGAGGAACGCCTTTTCTTGTAAGTATCTAGGCTTCTCAAAAAAAAAAAAAAAAAAACCCTATTCACCATGCTCACTATTGCTGTCTTTGTTGCAGCCATCTACCTCCTGGCTTACACCCCCAGTTATTCCCCTGAGAATCTTATCCACATCAGCACCTCGCCCTTCCCTCACCCTGTTTCATCACACACCCCCCTCCCCTTTCCCTTTTCAAATACCCAAACCCCTCTCAATATTGTACACAAACGCTGCTCATACCCCATACTAAACCCATCTCTGTATCTTTTCTTTTCCTGTTCTTGCTGCAGGTGACTTTTCCCCAAACCCCCGGCCCACCCCCCATTACTGCTCATCCCCCCTCCCCTCCCAAGAAACCCTGCTAACCTAATTATATTCGTGTCATCTTTTCCGCCCTTTGAAATGTCTCTGTGGAACCCCCGATCCGTCTGCAAAAACTCATGCTTTTCATGACGTGTTTCTCCCCAAACTCCCTAAACCGCTACCTCACAAAAACATGGCTCCAGCCTTTGACCCCGCTTCCCTTTGCCGCTCTCTCCATGGCGGCCTACACTTCCCCCACACCTCAGCCTAGAACAGGCCGGGTGGAGGAGTTGGATTTTTCCCCTTCCACACTGCCTTCCAGGCCCTTTTCCTCCTGCTCCCCACCACTTTCCCCCCCCTTTGGGGTCCCACCCTCAGACTCCCTTCAGCCTTTTTCAGCCCGTTTTGTTGTGTACAGATCCCCGGTCTCCCCCCCTTTTTCTGGATCTTTTTGCTGCCGGGCTCCCTCATTTCCTCTCACTAAAATACCCACCCCATCAGGTGATTTTAACCCCCTTTGTGACCCATGTCTCCCTCTGCCCTCGATCCTTTCACTAACCCCCCTTTGGCCCTGCATTTAAAACTCTCCCACCCAAAAGGATGGAATCTCTGGATCTGGTTTTCTGTAACCGTTCCTCAATCTTAATTTTAATATTCCCTTACACTCTCTCTGATCAACAATTATTTCCTTCACTATTACTAAACTCACCCATCTCTGGACACACCTCCCTTCCCATTCAAAATATCCACTCCCTAACACCAGGAATTCACAGACCCATACAGTCCTCACTGCCCCCCTCCCTCCCCCTCCTGCCCCGACCGGAAAACCCAAAAAATAAATGAAAATCTTTCCCCCACCGTGGACACATTGGGCCCCCTCACACACCCCCCAGAGCAGACACCCCCAGCCATGGAACGCCCCAGACTCCCCTCTGCAGCGATGTTTCCCGAGTGCGGGGCTCTGTTTAGAAGCGAAGCTACCTGCAGACTTTTTTTCCACTACAAATTTATGCTCAGGACTTTTTCAAAAGCCCTTTACGCGCCAAACAAAATATTTCACCGCCCTCATCGAACCTTTCACAACAACCCTAAAAAGCCCTTTGACCCATCCACTCCCTTTTAGGCCTAAAAGTCAGGCCCCCCCTCTCTGACCTCCATCTGAAGACCTGGCCACTCACTTCAAAGAGAAAATTGAAAAATCCGCAAAACATTATCTCAAACCCCAACAGCAGCCATCTGGTCCCCCCCCCCACACCCCCACCTATCTCGCTCGACCCCACAAAGAAGAAGAGGGGCCCCGGGTTTTGCTGTCTGCACCCCCACCACCCCTCTATGCCCCAATTTCCCCCCCCCTTGTCCTCTATTTCCCAGCTATCACTCCACATAACGCAATCTTAAACCTCTCTCTCTCCCGGGTTTCCCATCTTCCCTTTAACCCTTAACGACCCTTTGACGTAGCCATACGTCCAGGTCTTTGGGGGTTCAGCACCTGGGCTTAGGATACGTCCCGGGACGCGCGAACTTAAAACGAGTTCGCGGGGGATCGGGGCGGGGGGTTAGCTGAATTACAGCGAACCCCAGCGCGGGCCCCGACCCCGGTCGCCCCCGGGGGGGGGGGGGGGGGGTGCAGGCTTAACCCCTTAATTATCGCGACAAACAGGGCGCAATAACTAAGGGATGCAGGAGGGATCGCTCCTCCTGGTCTCTTTCGGCGGGAGCAGCGCAGATCGCACGATCCGGCAGCTCCTGCCCTCTGACGACAGCAAAGGCAGAGAATTCTTCCCGGGGGGTCTGTGACGTCACGGCCCCCCCCCCCCCGGCGCCCTGGGGATGTCCCCGGGGATCATGACTGACAGTTTCATAGGGCCAGTCATAGCAAAGCTAGCACTGATTTCCCATTTGAATCAGAGATCTAAAGACTCTCTCAAATCCCCTTGGGGAAAAGAAAATAAAAATGTGAAAAAGTGAAAAAAAAATAAAAAAACAAAAACGAAAAAAAAAAAAAAATAGTACACCCCCCTTTTTCCCCTTTTCAAACGCAATCGCCCCAAAAAGATCAAAAAAAAAAGTCCCCTATTTGGTATCACCGCGTGCGTAAGACCTCCCTATAAATCTGTCATGG